>JARKHS020027135.1:0-12500 GCA_030143305.2 Amblyomma americanum
TGTTTCTTGTACGCCCGTTTTGTACGCGAAAGCCACGTATACGGGAGGATCTCGTACCAACTCTTATGCTGTAGGAGTACATACATTGCGAGCATATCCGCTGTGGTTTTGTTGAGTCGCTTGGTGAGCCCATTTGACTGCGAGTGGTAGGCAGTAGTATTGCGATGGCTCGTGTGACTCAGGTTGAATACCTCGTGCATGAGCCGTTCCTCGATCGGTGATTACGTAGGACGGGGCGCCGTGTCGTAAAACAATGCGGTGCACATAGCGTGTCACATAGTCTGTCGCAACAATGATCAACTTATTGCCAGTTGACGATAGAGGAAATGGACCCAGAAGATCCATTCCCACTTGGTCAAACTGTGTGAGGAGGTGCGACTGGTTTGAGCAAACCCGCGGGCTTGAGGGGAGTTGACTTGCGGCGCTGGCATTGACGGCAACCTCGGACGCAGCGGCGGATGGTGGCGGCAAGTCTTGGCCAATAATGGGGCTGGCGCACTCGAGCGAGGGTGCGTGTAAATCCCACGTGACCAGAGGTGGGCTTGTCATGAGAGGCAAAAAGGAAGTCTGCACGGAGGTCTGACAGCACGACGAGGAGTTAGGTGCGGTCACTGTGGCTCGAGATTTTCTTGAACAGGATGCCATAAAAAAGGAGTAAAGATGCCCGGAAATATGTCAGGCTACGGTGGCTGCGCTGCCCTCCACATGGTCATTGACAGATCATTAGTTCATGTCAGCTCTCTGGCTTGCTATTGGGCCGGTATTTCTCATGACGCCAAGGAAACGAGTGTCATACTCCGTGCCATCATCAGTTAGCTCGACGGGTGCGCGGGAGAGCGGGTCGGCATCTTCATGCTTGCGTCCAGACATATACGCAACTGCGTAATCAAATTTCTGGTGGCGGAGGCTCCACCTTGCTAGGCGGCCGGATGGCTCCCGTAGATTGGCCAGCCAGCATAAAGAATGGTGGTCTGTCACGACTTTGAAATGGCGGTCGCGGAGGAAAGGTGGAAATTGCATCGTGTCCCACAGAACCGCGAGACACTCCTTTTCCGAGGTGGAGTAGTTGATTTCGGCGCGAGACAGAACGCGACTTGCATACGCAATCACTCGTTCCACGCCACCTTGGTGTTGCACTTACAACAACTTACAAGTACCTAGGAATTCACTTTCAGTCTGACCTAACTTGGCATTACCATGTTAACAAAATCTTAGCATCAGCAAACCGCGCACTCGGCCTTCTTAGGCGTAATCTCACAAGCGCGCTTTCACATTTTAAAACACTTGCTTACATCACACTCATCCGCCCGAAAGTTGAGCACGCGTCTGCCATATGGTATCCTCAACAAGCATACGTCATAAACGACATTGAACCCCAGCAAAACCGCGCTGTTTGCTTCATCTTTTCAGATTATTCACGCTTCACCAGGGTCACATTATTAAAACAGCTTGCCGAGTTGGAACCACTATCATATCGACGCCATTTCACTCGCCTAACATTACTTCACAAACTGTACCATCATATCCCGCCCTCCACGATGACATACTTTTGCCACCCCCTGCTGTCTTTCCTCGCCGTGACCACGATAACAAAATAAAACACCTAACGTGCCGTTCATCGCTTTACGCGAAATCATTCATTCCTCGCACCATAATAAACTGGAACAACCTACCATCGCACATAGCTACTGAGGTTAAGTTTCAATCCTTTCTGCATTCGTTAAAGCAAACCATGGAGTAACGCATTTTGTTCTTTTGTTGTATTATGTGCATTACAGTATTACGGAATATTTTATTTTGTGTTGTTTGTTGTTTTATTTGTATACTCTACTAACTTTATTTCATACTTTGTTATTGGATGCATGATTTGTTTTATTTCAAGTGCCTGTGCCGTACTTTTATGCTTTACCCCCCCCCCCACCCCCCCTTTGTAATACCCTCGCACGAGGGCCCTTAGGGCTACTGTAAATAAACAAATAAATACCTATTAATCTCGACCTTAAAATACCTGCTGACGACTTGACGAAGGTTTTTGACAAAGTCCCTCACAAACGCCTGCTACTAAAACTTTCACAGCTAAACCTTAACCCACGCGCCTCCACTAAACGTCGGCAATTTGTAGAAGCCAACAAAAAATCGTCGCTCTCTAAGGTACTCTGTGGTGTCTAATTTGTAGAAGCCAACAAGAAATCGTTGCTCTCTAAGGTACTCTGTGGTGTCTAATTAGCCACGGTTCTTGGCCCTCTTCTTTTCTGAATTTACATCAACGACTTGCCTAATGATATCTCACCAAACATCCGCTTATTCTCCAACGATCGTTTCGTTTACAGCTCTATTAATAGCGCTGCAGATATTGTTTTTTAGTGTAACCTACAAAATCTGGAGGAGTGCTCTCGTAGATGGCTGATGATCTTAAACACTAACAAAACTGTGCTTGTTCTCTTCCACACACAACAAAATTACCCTATATCCCAAATTAACTTCTGAAGGGTTCCAGTATCTCATCCCTCAATTGCATTATCTTGGTGTTGACATCTCGGGTACCCTTAACTGGTCTAACCAAATAACGCGCGTAATTAGCAATGCTAACAAAACTCTCGAGTACCTAATTTTACGTCTAGCTTCAAGAGCACTTAGAACACGAGCTTATAAATCATTAATTTGGCCTAAGAGTACGCATCTGCCATCTGGGACCCCGCTCAACTTACCCTAACCAACTGTATTGAACTTGCTCAATATCGCGCCGTTCGAATCTACTCAAACTACTTATACTCCAGCAGTGTTACCTATTAACCAAAAATGCTGGCTAACGCAGCAGAACATCCCGCGCGCTGAAGCGCCAGTCTCCTGATCTGGGTTTCGGTATCGTCGTGTTCATCAACTTCTCTCCGTAATTTTAATTAACACGCAGTGTCGTGGCGTCGAGTGCGAACGACGCGATAGGCGATGGAAGGTGAGATGCAGCCCGCATGGTGTCAGATGGCTGATTAGGGATGACATTCGGAAAACAAAAAGAAACGTACACACACAAAAATGGGAGTTCTCGCGCCATCCATCTCCACACTGTTACGTCTCGCCTTCGACGCGCGGTATAGCCGGCGCGGATGCAACGGACGCCGCGGCTTCGTTCATCGCGGCCGCAACGCCTCCCGCCAAGCGCGTCCAGACAGGTTTCAGTGCCACGTGTCGTCGTGCGTGCGTGTGTGTGTGTGTGTGCATGCTGCTGCCCACGCTTGTCAAAGCGCGGCAGCCGGGGAGAGGAGCTCCCCAACTGGGAGGCGAGGAGGTCTGACCGGCGCCGGCCTGGCTGACGCGCCCGTCACGTCTGGACATGTTCAAGCGTCGCCGTATCGGACGCCTCTTCCCAAGCCGTTCCCTCTTGCCCTCGACTCCGTGGGTATAAAGCGAGCTGCCCCGGACGCCAACGAGAGACTTCGATTCCTTCCTTCGAGTAACGTGGTCGCCCTGACCGGCTGCTCTTTTGCGATGCCAGAATAAACAAGTTGTTCTGTTGCCAGTCGACTCATCCTTTGCCGGGACCTTCGGATGTTTCCAGCTTTGCCCCAGGCCGCCAGGCCAACGCTACCCTTGGGGCTTGCAACCCATTTGCAACAACTGGTTGCCAGCGGTGGGATCCCGACAACGGAGGCCAGCAGCGAAGATATGCGGTCAACTGTATGCTGAGCAGCACAACGACCATCCGGGAGCAGTGCAACGAGCCCTGTGTGATGACTGGTTGCCTGCAGCGGAACGACTGCGCTGAATTCTTGGCTGCAAGGTTTGGTGAGTGCGGGACTTTCTTCTTCTGAGTTTTGCCAGGCTTTTGTTAGTGTCAGAAACAGAGCTGGTAATTGTGGTTGTCGTTGCTGCCGGGTTAGTTTGCGGCAAGACAATAGTAGGCAGTAGAGAAAGCAGCATTCGGAGCAGCCATGGATTTGAAGTCGTTGCGCAAACCGAAATTGCTGGAGCTTGCAAGAGAGTTGGGTCTGGATGTCTCAGACAAACTCAGAAAACCAGAACTGCTAAGGGCTATTCTTGAGTTGGAGGCTGAGGATGACGAGCTGTCGGAATGCCTTGAGACCATTGAGGAGAGGGAACAAAAAGAAAAAGAGAAAAACGAGCGCGAACGTAAAGAGCAAAAAGAGAAAGACGAGCGCGAACGTAAAGAACAAAAAGAGAAAGAGGAGCGAGAACGTAAAGAACAAAAAGAGAAAGAGAAAGAAGAGCGCGACCGTCAACACGCTTTGGAAATGAAGCGTCTCGAGGTAGAGATGGAACGCGCTCGTAATGGAAGTCAGGCACACGGTGCAGGAGAACGGGTATCGTTCAAAATGACTGACCTGATGCGGCCGTTTAAGCTTGGAGAGGACATTGGTTTGTTCCTGGTTAACTTTGAGCGAACGTGCGAGAAGCAGGGGTTCTCTCGGGAAACGTGGCCACAGCGCTTGCTCACTTTGTTACCCGCCGAGGCGGCCGACGTAGTCGCTCGCTTGAAGAGAGAGGAGGCAGAGGATTTCGACCAAGTGAAATCAAGTCTGCTAAAAAAGTACAGGCTGTCAGCGGAGGCGTTCCGTCGGAAGTTTCGGGAAAATGAAAAAGGCAGAAATGAGTCATATACAGAGTTTGCCTACAGGCTTATGTCAAACATGCAGGAGTGGCTCAAAGAAGAGAAAGCGTTTGGTGACCACGAGAAAATTCTGCAGTGTTTCGGGCTGGAACAGTTTTATAGTCGGTTACCTGAGAACGTGCGGTACTGGGTCTTGGATAGGCCAGACGTTAGTACAGTGGCTAAAGCCGCCGAGCTAGCCGAGGAGTTTGTGACGCGTCGGGCTCGCGGAGCTAAGGACGGTCAAAAGGGTGAATTTGGCTCCAAGTCTGAGAGGCCGAAGTTCACACCCATGAGAGCAAGGGGGGACACACGTAGTGCGGATGCGAGTGAAAGCAGTCCGACCGAACGTAAGGAGACGGCGGCAGCCGAAGCCGAACGCAGAAAGCGGTTCGAGGCGAGGCAAGCGCGCGTGTGTTATACGTGCCAGAAGCCGGGTCACTTTTCGGCGCAGTGTCCAGAAACAAAAACAAAAGTCGTTTTTTTGTCATTATGCAGCACTGACGAGAACATGAAGCTTCTCGAGCCTTACATGCGAGACTTCCTCGTGAACGGGAAAGAGTGCCGAGTGCTTCGTGATTCCGCAGCTACAATGGATGTAGTTCACCCCTCTTACGTAGAACCCGATATGTTCACGGGCGAGTGCGCATGGATCAAGCAAGCCGTGGAAGCTCACAGCGTGTGTCTGCCCGTAGCAAAAGTGGTTATTGAAGGACCTTTCGGAGCAATTGAGACGGAGGCCGCAGTGTCATCTATGCTGCCCCCCCAGTACCCGTACCTATTTTCGAACCGGTCCGATCACCTCCTGCGCGAGAAGGGTCTTTTGTTTGGTGAGGCTAGCGTTCAGGCCTTAACCAGATCGAGAGTTCGGGAGCTCGCTGCAAAGGCGGTAGTTGCGGGGCCGACGTTGTCGAACAATGAGAAAGGGTCGGAGGCGCAGCAAGCTGATATTCAGAGCACGTCCGAACTGAATAAAATTGAGCCTGTAGCGCTTAAGGCACCAGGTACTGGAGAGGAAACGCCCGACACGGGAAAGTTAGAAGAGCTATCTGCAGATTTGCTCATCGCGCCTACGTCCGATGGACTTAATAGGTTGCTAAAAGTCAGCCGGTCGGCTTTGATAGCAGAGCAAAAAAAGGATGGCAGCCTAGAAAACATGCGCTGCAATGTCAAGGAAGGTATCGCCAAGAAAAATGTTCGTTTTGTGGAAAGAGGTGGGGTCTTGTACCGGAAGTATCTAGACCGCAGGGGAGTCGAATTCGATCAGCTGATCGTGCCTCAGTGCTACCGTCAGGATCTGTTGCGCTTGTCGCATGGCGGTTCGTGGTCCGGACACCTAGGAGTTAAGAAGACTAAGGACCGTCTCTTGCAAGAGTACTATTGGCCAGGGTGTTTTCGTGACGTAGAAACCTTTGTGAGGACATGTGATACCTGTCAGCGGGTTGGCAAACCAGGGGACAAATCGAGGGCGCCGTTGAAGTTGGTGCCTATCATTACGGAGCCTTTTAGACGGCTCGTTATTGATACAGTGGGACCTCTGCCGGTAACAGCCACGGGGTACAGACACATTTTAACTGTGATCTGCCCAGCGACAAAGTTCCCTGAAGCAGTGCCGCTTAAAGAACTCAGCTCAGTTGAGATAGTCAATGCACTACTGTCCATATTTGCGCGAGTTGGTTTTCCTGCGGAAATCCAGTCAGATCAGGGCACAGTGTTTACTAGCGCTTTGACGACAGCCTTTCTCGAAAGGTGTGGGGTAAAGCTGTTACACAGCTCAGTGTACCACCCACAGTCGAATTCCGTTGAGAAGCTCCACTCCGTCATGAAGCGCGTGTTGAGAGCATTGTGTTTTGAGCAACAAAGTGATTGGGAGCTGTGTCTGCCTGGGGTGATGTTTGCATTAAGGACCGCGCCGCATGCGGCTACGGGGTTTTCGCCAGCTGAGCTGGTGTACGGTCGCTCGCTGCGGTCTCCGCTTCGCATGCTTCGAGACTCGTGGGAAGGCAGGGGCGACGACCCAGTCGTGGTCGAATACGTGCTTAGTCTCCTCGAACGCTTAAGAAGGGCACAGGAGTTGTCAAGTGAAGCAATGTCAAAGGCCCAGCAGAGGGCCAAGGTTTATTATGATCGGACAGCCAGGGCCCGTCGTTTTGAGGTGGGCGATGAGGTAATGGTATTGCGCACATCGCTAAAAAACAAACTCGACGTGCAGTGGGAGGGCCCAGCACGGATTGTTCAAAAACTGTCGGATGTTAACTACGTGGTGAGTCTGCCAGGAAAGCGGAAAGCACAGCAAGTTTACCACTGTAATCTGCTCAAACCCTATAGACAACGGGAAGCAGTGGTGTGTATGATGGTAAACGTTCCCGAAGAGCTTCCGGTCGAGCTTCCGGGACTAGGCTCAGTGACGAACAGGGAAGACACTGATCAGGTCATTAGTGACTTAATCATTAAAGCACCGCTGTCAGCTGAGCAGAGAACCGAACTACACCAACTCTTACAAGAGTTTCAAGGTCAGTTCTCTGAGAGGCCTGGTAGGACTTCTGTCCTTACTCATGATATAGAACTTACCTCCCCAGAGCCAGTACGATCCAAGGCGTACCGGGTGTCACCCCGCCAGCGCGATATTATGGAGGCTGAGGTAAAGAAAATGCTACAGCTCGGTGTTATTGAGGCGGGTGAGAGTGATTATACCTCCCCTTTGATTTTAGTTGAGGTACCGGGCAAGGAACCTCGTCCTTGCGTCGACTACCGCAGGCTTAATTCCATTACTAAGGATCAAATTTATCCGATCCCTAACATCGAGGAGCGCCTTGAGAAAGTTAGTAGCGCTCAGTTTATTTCCACCCTAGATCTTGTCAGGGGTTATTGGCAGGTTCCACTTACAGAAGAGGCTAGTAGGTATGCGGCGTTCATTTCACCAATGGGAACATTCCGTCCTAAAGTTTTGAGTTTTGGTTTGAAGAACGCGCCATACTGCTTTTCAAGCCTCATGGACAAAGTGTTGCGAGGACAGGAAGAATTCGCTTTACCGTATTTAGACGACGTAGCGATATTCTCCGCATCCTGGTCTGAGCATATGGCACACTTGCGGGCAGTGCTAACCCGCCTGCGCGAAGCGGGCTTGACAGTCAAAGCTCCCAAGTGCCAATTAGCACAGGCCGAGGTTGTATACCTCGGTCACGTGATTGGACAGGGTCGTCGCCGCCCCTCTGAAATAAAGGTGGCCGCTGTGCGAGACTTCCCGCAACCGCGCACGAAGACCGATATTCGGTCGTTCTTAGGTGTCGCCGGCTACTATCAGAGGTACATCCCCAGGTACTCCGATATCGCGGCTCCCCTGACGGATGCTCTAAGAAAAACAGAGCCCCAAACAGTCGTCTGGAGCGAGACCAAGGAAAGAGCTTTCAGCGCCCTAAAGAGCGCCCTAACAAGCCAGCCTGTGCTACGATCGCCAGACTACACAAAAGGGTTCGTTGTTCAGTGCGATGCTAGTGAGCGAGGCATGGGCGTTGTACTGTGCCAAAGGGACAATGGAGAAGTGGAACACCCCGTCCTGTATGCTAGTCGTAAGCTGACCTGTCGTGAGCAGGCGTACAGCGCCACTGAGAAAGAGTGTGCGTGTCTCGTGTGGGCCGTTCAGAAATTGTCATGCTACCTAGCCGGCTCGAGGTTTATCATTGAGACGGATCACTGCCCTCTCCAATGGCTGCAGACCATATCTCCCAAAAATGGCCGCCTCCTGCGCTGGAGCCTCGCTTTGCAACAATATTCCTTTGAGGTGCGTTACAAAAAGGGGAGTCTCAACGGTAACGCCGATGGCTTAAGTCGAAGCCCCTAACGTAGGAATCCGCCTCAAAGTTGTTGGTTACTGATGTTTTCTTCCTGAGGCAGGATTTTTAACATATTGCTTTTGTTTAGTGTTTCAAAGTGATTATGTGCTTTCTAGTGCAATTTTCCAATTTGTGGACGCGTTCTGAGTGCTGCTTGACTACTGTAAGGAACTAGGCAGTAGTATAAAAGGGGAAAGAGCCTGGCAGAGCTTAGTGAGGGTTGTCTCGTGCTTGCTGACTGAGCGGTTGCGTTTCGGCGTAGTTCTAACGCTTGCTGGGAACGAGCACAAAAATGGCAACTCTCCTGAAGTGACTTTGCAGTGCCCTGTGTGATCCTGAACCTGAGAACGAGGCCTTCTCTGTGCGCTGCGCTCAAGCAACGTCGAGGGACGACCGGTTTCGTTTACGAGCATCATCGAGCGACATCCCTCTGGACAGCGGATGCAGTCCCCTGACCATCGGGATCTCCTTCTCCCGGCGGGGCGGTCTGTTACGTCTCGCCTTCGACGCGCGGTATAGCCGGCGCGGATGCAACGGACGCCGCGGCTTCGTTCATCGCGGCCGCAACGCCTCCCGCCAAGCGCGTCCAGACAGGTTTCAGTGCCACGTGTCGTCGTGCGTGCGTGTGTGTGTGTGTGCATGCTGCTGCCCACGCTTGTCAAAGCGCGGCAGCCGGGGAGAGGAGCTCCCCAACTGGGAGGCGAGGAGGTCTGACCGGCGCCGGCCTGGCTGACGCGCCCGTCACGTCTGGACATGTTCAAGCGTCGCCGTATCGGACGCCTCTTCCCAAGCCGTTCCCTCTTGCCCTCGACTCCGTGGGTATAAAGCGAGCTGCCCCGGACGCCAACGAGAGACTTCGATTCCTTCCTTCGAGTAACGTGGTCGCCCTGACCGGCTGCTCTTTTGCGATGCCAGAATAAACAAGTTGTTCTGTTGCCAGTCGACTCATCCTTTGCCGGGACCTTCGGATGTTTCCAGCTTTGCCCCAGGCCGCCAGGCCAACGCTACCCTTGGGGCTTGCAACCCATTTGCAACAACACGCTGTTCAACACAAACAAGCCATCAGGTGGCACCATGTGGCGGTGGTGCATGCCAGGGGTCAACGACACCAACAAAGTTCTGCAGTCAGGCTCCTGGTAATCTGATTACAAACAATCTGAGGCAGGTGATGTTGGTTACAGTGATATGAGCGCCATCAGCGCATCTGTGCGCCCCAACACAGCCATATGCAAAGCAGACGGATGAGCCCCGTCGCATGCGCAGGATAGCGTGCAAGTATGCGCTAATAGTTGTGGACTCCAATGCGCACACAAAAAATCGGAGTTACTGATATTTAGGAGGAAAAGAGACTCTGACTCAGTTGCAGTAAATGTGGGGGAAGCGGAAATGCAAGAGGTGCCACTTGCGAAAATCTTAGGTCTGTTAATATGCGCCAAAGGCAACAAAGCGGAAGTGATTGCAGGCAACAACTGAGCAAGTGGCTAGAATGATTAGTAGGGTATCAAACTACACGCATGGACTTAAAGTAAAGGAAACCATAAAGTTAATAATACAGGTTTTTATTGTGAGAAGAATACCTTACACTGCACTTTATCAGAAATGGAAGGAAAGTTAGAACAAGCTGGACGTCATAATACGAAGTGTATATATATATATATATATATATATATATATATATATATATATATATATATATATATATATACTTATATGAAGAGGGCACAGGCGAAAAGCGCTTTATTACTGACGTTTCGGCCGGGGTCCGGCCTTCGTGTGACACGATGGCCGGACCCCGGCCGGAACGTCAGTAATAAAGTGCTTTTCGCCTGTGCCCTCTTCTTATAAGCTACATACCCCGGAAACCAACGTCTTCATTTCGGATATATATATATATATATATATAAGTACAGTATTACGACAAACGCGACTGTTCGTTTTAAAGGTTTATTGTGCCAACAGTTTCGGGAATGGTATTCCCTTCGTCAGGGCAGGCTTACAATGAAACATTATTGTCAATATAAGGACACAAAGCGGGCGAGGATGTATAAACTCCGCCCTCAAAGGAAACTTGAGAGTGAGGGCAAGGGGCCGTATAATGGACCGCGCAGCAGCTCTCACATTGGCAGTGGGTGAATAAAACACAGAAAAAACGCAGAGCAAAACGGGGAGGTGGAAATAGTAAAGGAGTAGAAAAGACGACGAATTTGAACAGCGATAGAAAAGGGAAAGGAGCGTTAAACACGGCTCTCGGCGCACCGGGAGGCCGCACTCCCCCCCCCCCCCCACCCCCCCCTTCTCTACGACACTCCCGCAAGACGCCGCCGAGTCCGCGCCGCCGGCCCGTATCAGGTATCCTGAGACGCTTGCTGGGGACGCGCACGGGAGACACTTGTGTGCGCGCCGCAGCGGCAACCTGCAGTGGTGTCGTATGCGTACCTTTGCTTCTTTTCTTCGGTAGGCCCTTCCGTCGGGCTTTTTCTACCAGACATCCTGGCGCCCTTCTTCCCATAAATAAACTAGGCCGTTTGAACCCGTGTCCGGCAGTGCGCTTCCCGTGAAAAAGTGGCAGCCGTGGGGGAAAAAGACAACAAATATTGAGCGAAGCCCGAGTGCGTAATGAGAAGGCAGAGAGGAATTTGGGAGAGAAAACGAAAAGGAAAAAGAGGAGAAAAATTAGTAGCACAAGAGAACTTTGAAAGAAGAAAATATTAACACACACAAAAATAAAAAATAATAATAAAAAAATATATATATGAATAGAATGGGGCGCCAACCAAATACCAAATGGTTAATGAGAATGAATAGGGCGCGGAAGACATAGCACAGAATTCAAGAAATGTATCGCACGGAAGTTAAAAAAAAGAAGAAAATAATAATAATACATGTGTGCGGGTGCCATATTACTTGAGGAGAAGAAGAAGAAGAAGATGTGTGCGGAAACCGTGAAAGGTTTGCGGCCCGCGGGGCTGCCGCGTGGTCCCAGTGGGCTAGGTGATAGAGTTAGAATATAGGTGTTTATTCCAGATAGAACATGGAAGCTGGCTGTAAGTTGAACAAAGGAGATTACTGACAAAATAAACAATATACAATAAAATAAACAGCTACATTCCCAGTCATTTAGAGCGTGGTTGAAGTTGTCAAGAACAACATCCGGCGTATTTTGATTTATAATGCTGTCCAAATCCTATGACGGGTGAAATTTTCTACGTTGCCTCCCTCAAGCAGGAGAGCCTCCCAGGAGTAGCGTTCATGCCATGGGAGAACGTGCGAAACTTGTGAATAAGGTATGACTCCCTTTGTTCCCTGTAATAGGTGCTAGGGAACCCGGACTGGAGAAGGATGACGCGGATGTTTTCGAAACTGTGGAGTGGCAAACGCAGGTGCTTGGAAAGGGGTAAGCTGGGTAATGATGACACGTGAGCTTTGTGGTTATTAAAGCGGAAGCGAAATGATGTCTTGGTCTGACCAATATACCCTTGTCCACACACCTCACAATGAAGTTTGTAAATCACATTGCTTGAGTCGCAGTCGAGGTCTTCGCTTATGTGAAACACAAAATTGTCGAACTTGGATTTTGCCAGTTTGGTGTCTAAAATGTGCGGACAGACTTTGCACCGAGGGGGGGGGGGGGGGGGGGGGGGCAGTGCGGCCTCCCGGTGCGCCGAGAGCCGTGTTTAACGCTCCTTTCCCTTTTCTATCGCTGTTCAAATTCGTCGTCTTTTCTACTCCTTTACTATTTCCACCTCCCCGTTTTGCTCTGCGTTTTTTCTGTGTTTTATTCACCCACTGCCAATGTGAGAGCTGCTGCGCGGTCCATTATACGGCCCCTTGCCCTCACTCTCAAGTTTCCTTTGAGGGCGGAGTTTATACATCCTCGCCCGCTTTGTGTCCTTATATTGACAAGACTGTTTCATTGTAAGCCTGCCCTGACGAAGGGAATACCATTCCGGAAACTGTTGGCACAATAAACCTTTAAAACGAACAGTCGCGTTTGTCGTAATACTTATATATATATATATATATATATATATATATATATATATATATATATATATATATAT
>JARKHS020027135.1:22500-114557 GCA_030143305.2 Amblyomma americanum
ATGCTTCTTATGGCCGTAGACGACCTGTCGGAGCTGTCAGTGGCTATTGTGCTGTGCACTTGAGCACGAGTGGACAGGAATCATCTTGGCAACGATGGCCGTACTTCAATGACGATGTTAGTATTGCTATTTTTGTCGGCGCTTAAAGATTTCTTAGAACCAAAGGAAATTTTTGCTGTCAAAAGGGTGTGGACGGTGTCTTCTTTTGAGTGGGTTCCGTGAAAGTGCCTGGAAAAGGGATGGAACATGTTCAAGATTAGCCGAGATAGAAACCAGTGCAGATAAGCACTACGCGCCAGCCATCAAGGGCGCATGCATGTGGGAATGAGCCACTGTGTTTGGTTGAGATGGTAGGGTAGCCGCAAGCCGGCGATGTGTACTATACAGAAGTCCCCTCTTGTGTAGCAGTTGTGCATTTGGATATTGGATCAGGATTCGGTCATTTGAAATATGTTATCGGAGCAAGGTCGATTGCCCCACTGCGGTGTATTCTTACGGGAGAGTAACAAACACAAAAGTCGATTTGCCTTAGAAAGTTTCATGCCTCATCAGCCTCAGTACGCTATAGCCAGCATGCTGCGACTTCCCTTCAACACTTTGACAGTTTGTGTTATGTTGTCAAGCTTTCACTATGGTAGACAAGAAGGACCTTGTAATGCATGCGAACTCAGGCTCCTTGGGAGGTGAACGAAAGCCAATTCAACCGAGAACCCAATTCAACCTCCCGAAGACAGTGACCAACCCTCCCCAATCATCGACGAACTGCAACCCTACTCTTCTCGGCATTCTGTCCCAGGACGACCAGCAAAGGGCCATGGCAGCATCGGCAATATTCTCAAAAATAATGCTCATCCGACAGCTCCGGAAACTCCGCGCCCCGGGCCATCCCCACAGCCACCTGGAACTCATGAGCGCAAAGTGACGAACGGTGGAGTCCGGGGTGTGCGGGAACCAGAAGCCGTCAAGAAACTCGAATCATACCACACCGCGACTCCGCCTTCGGGACAGCGCACACCTGAGTTGAAGGTTTGTGTTCTCTCCAAATGGGCACTGAAACTCCCTAGGACGTCCTGTGGACGCCCTGAACGCCCTCATAACGTCAGTGGGAGTTTTAATGTCATTGGGAAGCTGTTTTAACACTCTTGTTAGAAGAGTTCGTTCATGGTTGGAAACCTGAACTACATAACGCAGCAAATTTAGGCATAGAAAAGTGCTACACTAACTTAGGCGAGGCGTTAGGAACACAAAATAAATGACCATTGCAAAGAAAAGGTATGTTAATAGAGCTTACTGCTCCGTTAATTGTTTAATGTGTTATAGGCCTCAAAGGTACACAGAAAGCTGTTGGTATTTACTGGTTTTCCATGTAGCGTTGATATATCTGCTTTACTATCACGAACCAGCTCCTCGACAGCAGGTCTTGCTGGAATATCTTCTCAAGCCGGCCTCTTCTTTTGTATTCGTAATTCTCCTTATTAAATTAACGCTTGTGACTTGTCTGTCTCTTTCTGCGTTCGTCTATGTCGCGGCGGTCTGTCTGCTAGCTCTGGCACGGAGGAAACTGCTCGATAATCGTTTACACTGCGTGAAGAAGCCTTTCAAGTTTTTTTAGAGTCTACTTTGCCAGAATGAAATAAATCCATTAAGCTGTGCGCGCTTTCTGAAAGAATTGCATTCCTGCTTTTCACCTATTTGCAGGTTTTAAGAATAACGATGGCACGTTTTGCCGGAGAGCGCAAGTACCTTGCAGGGAAGGACTTCCAGCCAAGTGGAACGCAGATGTCAAACTACGGCCGCCTAGAGTCAGGGACTGCGCCAGCGACGGCTTTTGAGGTTTCGGCTGGATCAGAACGACGAATCGGAGGTGGACGCCGTACTAAGGGTCGAGCTTCACCCGGGGCTAGCTCAGCGTCTTCAAGTTTGACGTCACTCGTGATAGGTGGCAATCGGCGGCCATCCTTCTCGGAGCGCGACCAGCAACTGCATGAATTTCAACATTGACGCGATCCTTCCGAACGTCCGGACACAAGCACTGCAAGGGACGCCATTTGTAGAGATGTACCACGCTGCCGCTCGTCTCCGACCTCATTTTATCCAGCAATGTCTGGCCGTTGTTCTTCCGCTAAAGACACATGCCCGTGGACCCAGTGCAAACAAGACGATTGTTCGGCCTACCGGCAGTCTGTCTGGCTCGCAGCACTCGCCAGAAAAAGGCCGCCTGCGAGAGCATCTTCGGGACAAGCGCGCAGTGTGCGAAGGCGACAAACCCCACCGGAGAACATCCCTATCCGGGAGGTCGTTGTCTTCATCCTCATTCAGTCGACGCGGAAGTCCCGAACACAGCAGGGCGTCCATGCCGAGTTACGGAAGATACTCGCCTCGACGCATCTCAACGACCTTAACAGGCGACTCACCCGAGCGGATTTGTGGTCGACGCCGTCACCAACCTCACAAGTTCGAGCCCATTAGCGTGAGAATCCCACCGATAATCCTGAGATCCCGCTCCGGTAGCAGCGAGGGCCAGTCGGCACAATCGCCGGCGTCCTCAAAGTCGACGAGGTCGGACTCGCCGCATCGCCAGGCTAACCGTCGGCAAAGCATCCACCCGGCGTGCTTGGAGGCAGCGCAGAGCGTGACGAGAACACCGCAGTTCGTGTCCAGCACAACGAAGGGCTACTCCGCCAACAAAAGCGTCAACGTGACTTCTTAGGCTAAGCCGCTGTCAGAGGCTTAGCGATGACTGCGAAGCGCACTGTTCATTACACTGTCTACGTTGCTTGGAGACCTTGCTGAAGAAAAATAGCGCTTGCATTATAATATTGTTGCATTCTGTTCAGAGTAGTTAACTGTTTGTGAACTTCGAATAAAGAGTGCATAAATTTTTATTTTACTCCTGAATACGCGGTGGCTAGGTATCATAGGTAGAGGTAGCTTGAATAAATTGGTAATCAGTTCGTCCAATCGGTGCCTTTAATGAGCCAACGTCGTATTCTCCCTCATGATGGCCCCAGTGTGATGCTTTCGCCGCCGGAAAGTAAGTCTTGAAACGGAAGGTGAACATTTTGGTATAGGGGCCTGCTGAGGAGAGTAGAATAGGGCAAGTCAAGAGCTTGCCTAAAAGGCTCGACAGGCTTTGCAAAGCACGTGTTCCACGTGGGTCATCGCAAAGCTATCGGGACAGTTAGGAGCCATAGGGCGCACAAAAGCTTCTCCCAGGGGCCTCTCCACAAATGAGCACAACTCTCCAAATAAGAGAGTGGAAGGACGCCTATGCTTTGTCCAGAAGGCCCTTCCACAACGCGAACGATGTCACCGTAGGCGCTCTTCATGAGCAAGCCGCCGGTGGTGGCCATCTTCGGCGTGGTCGTCCTGGTAGCGGTGCTTGTCGCGTCTCTCTTCCTGCTGGTACTCTTCACCCGGCCGAAAGTCTCTCAGTGGCACGACACCATGCGCGTGTGTCGTACGAAGCGGTGCCTCGAGTACGCACGCCGTCTTCGAAATACGCTGAACACCTCGCTCAACCCTTGCGAGAGCTTCACGCGTTTCGTGTGCGACGGCTGGCGGCGCCGCAATCGGCTCTCCGTGCGCGAGGAGGCTTTTCTCGGAGTGGTGCGTAAGCTGTCGTCCCTGCTGCTCTCGGTGCCCATGCCCTTCACGGGCCAGACGTCGCTGCAGAGGGCGGGTGCCTTGTACCGCAACTGCGACGAAGTACTCATCATCATTACCATCAGCCTGACTACGCCCACTGCATGGCAAAGGCATCTGCCATGTGTCTCCAGTTAATCCTGTCCTTTGCCAGCGGTGGTCACCGTATCCCCGCAAACTTCTTAATCTCATTCGCCAAACTAACTTACTGCTGCCAACTACTACGCTTGCCTTTTCTTGGAATCTGGGCAGGGAGCGATGAAAGAGGTGAGCAGGGACGCCTACATAGATTTTTGTTTCAGTGGAATATTGAGAACGTGCACGACACACAATTTGACGCGTGCTTCCTTCCACGGTTGCGCACAGGGGAGATACAATATGTTTCTTTCTCTTCTATTCGTCCGTTACACTCTAAACACGAGTACACCTACATAGGAGTAAAAAGGTAGTAAGCTGTGCTAAAGCACACTGCCTTTATGGAGTGCCGTAGATTTTCCGTAGGTCCTTCATTATACAAAAAACTCACGTGGCTATAACTAGCTGGAGTCTACTCATGGCTATATTTTACCTTGCTCCTGGGGTGTTGATTAGTCTATGTGAAGGTTTAGCCGCCACAGAAGGTTTGATATACTTCCCTTCCGTCCGCTTTTTGAGACTGCTGTAAGCATGCCAGTGAGATGACTCACAAGCCAAACATCATTCGAGCTTTTCAAACCACACTTTTAAGAGAGATGCTTCCCGTTCTCACCGCAATCGCAGGTCAAGAGAGCCCTGCTGGACGCGGGTGTTGTGTGGCCCAGCCTGCCCAAGGCCTCCAACATCGGATCTGCTTCCCACGTGGTTTCACGCGTCCATCACGCTGCATTGCAGTCCCCTGCTATACTTCATGCTGCAACAATACCCGAACGTCACCACGGTCGTACTCGAGCCGCTGAGTGATTTTGAGCGCATTCTCCTCAAGCATAAGGGCTTGGAGGGCAGTGACCACGAAGCGAATATCTACTTCGAGGAGCTCAGGTGAGCGACTTTATGGAGAAACTTTTGTCAAAGGAAGCTAGATTGGCACGTCTGACGGCCTCATATCCTATGCAGGTGGAAGCCTCTAGCTAACTGTGAACATGATAACGGGGAG
Organism: Amblyomma americanum; assembly: GCA_030143305.2. Taxonomy (NCBI): domain Eukaryota; kingdom Metazoa; phylum Arthropoda; class Arachnida; order Ixodida; family Ixodidae; genus Amblyomma; species Amblyomma americanum. The sequence continues at coordinate 27,278 of JARKHS020027135.1, forward strand.
AAGGACAACACCACCATGACTTCCGCAATCACTAAAAGGCTCGTCGAAACCCACATGAGCCCGCTGGGAGATGCTTTCGAGAGCACGCATCTATTTGACATTGGTCTGGACCTGTATTCATGTTCCGAAAGGGTTACTCAGCCACTCGCTGGGTCAGCTCGGCGATGCGAATTTTGAGTTTCCGATTATGTGTTTGGCGGCGCCATCTGCGGACGAGGCTATGCCCCGCCTCCCAGACGCGCAGGAGGTGGTTGTCCACCTCCGGAGTGGCCTCCGATTTTACCAGAGATGCAGAAGATGGAATCGGCGTCTCCGAACATGGAATAGCGGTTTGGCATACTCTGCCAGCGACGGCCGGGGATAGGCGCGACCATGGCTGCTACGCGAGTAGCCACGCTTCTTGTACTGTTTTGAGCCCTCTTTTTTCTGTTCCGCTTCGTCACATTTCCGCCTAAGTGTGTCTGTTTTGCCTTGCTCAGGTGTTAGCGTCCGTTTTGTTGTAGTCCGAGCATTGCGCTCTCAAAAGCCTAGGCCGCATGCTCTGCTCTCTCGCTGTGTTCCCTTCTGTGCCCATTCGAGAGCGCTGGTTCTGTCCTGAATAAACCGTCGTCTTTTATGCTGACAGTGCACTGTCACTCGTCGGGTAAGACCTTCGCTCGCGGACCCCGTTATCTAAAAGGCGAGACTTTCTTGGTGTCCCGATAAATTTAGTTGAGAGTCTGCACGTGTCCTGTTCTTTTCGTTGAGTCTGTAATTTTATTGTAGTAACTTTCTTCTAGCCTTGTCGAAGACTTCTTTGCATAGGATGAAAAACACTTAACAGCCGTTTGTTTAGTGCAAAAATTAGCGCACAGGTAGGAGTGGTATAGGGGAGCGCCCCAAGACAGGCAGCCCTACAGGTTAACTTCTGGAGGGGTATCAGGAACACAAAAAAAAAAGCGGTCCGCTTCAGAAGAAAGATAAATGAAGAGAACTTCCTGTCGGGATGTTCGTGATTGTAAAACAGGCAGATCAGCGCTGTACTTACAACCATAAAAAACATACCGATGTTCTGTGCAGCGTTTCTGTTTTGCAGTCAGGAAATAAATCACCACAACAGCCTCTGCTACCACATCTTTTTTTTTTTTTTGCAACGAGCCCTTAATATCGCGTTCCTGCTAATGCCACTCTTCCGGCTAGCGTGTAGTGCGTCCCTTCGTCTATATTTACAGCTCAATTTAGCTCTTTTTTGCAACCATGAATAAACTCACCTATGATGATTGGTTAAAACAGAGAACACATACCTTCCAATTAGACGTGCGCTGCTCCAAAGGTGCCGTCGGGGCGTCGTAAGACGTGAGCGGCTTCACGATTTCTGATGATCGCATACCCTGGACTGCCACTTTGCTCGCTCTGGGTCCAATAATTCCCGGTGGCAGTGGAGATAGCGCCGGACACGAAGTTCCAAGAGCTGTCGGGTCAGCACGCTCCTAATGTTCAATGCTATAGCATTTAGGTATTCGTAACACACAAAAAAAAACGAAATTCTGTGTAACAAAGTTTCCTGATTGGTCGAGAGGGTTGTGACGCCATCAGCACCGGAAAATTTGGAAATGACAATCCAACACCAAATCTGAAAGTGCCAGACCTGCCAAAATTAGACAGTTAGACACTCACAAAATTTTACAGAAGACCCACTCCCCACTGCTATCGCATTTCCTTCGTTAAGGTGTGGTTAAGAAGGCCCCCAGTTTTTTAATAATTCTGCCAGTCTGCCCTGCTCCTTTGGTGATCGCAATAATACAAATTACATCATATTTTGTACCTCTAGCTCGAGTGTAAATATACGTAGCGGTGGTATGCTAAACCATGAAGTGAAAACTAGGAAATTTGAAACGAGAAAATTTATTCCAAAACCGAAACACACAGGCAGTTTTCTATTTCAACTAATTCCCTTGAAGGGGCGCCTGCAGTGTACTGGAGTATGGTTAGTGGCAAACTACGGTCCCAAAAACCAGTGATTCATACCAACATATGCAAGGTCTTAACAACGCGTGATGCTTATGTACCCTGCTTTCTACAGGGTGTGTCCGGAAAGTAAAGCAATTACATTTTTTCGGGTGGTACTATCGGTCCTACCGCGCTCGGATTAGTTGGGTTATGGGGAGAGGGAAGGGACTTTCAGCTTTTCATCACTGCCTAGCGCAGTCTGCTCCAAGCTCCGGGAGCGTCAGGATCGCTGTTTCTGTATACCTACTGATAGTGCTTGTGTCGCGACGTGCGATGGCATCCGCACGTGAACAACGGTACATGATCAAGTTCTGTGTGAAACTCGATACGAGACTTACCGACACTTACCAAATGATTCAGCAAGCCCACGGGAATTCTGCTTTGTCACATTCTCAAGTTTCATGAAAGACGTCGATGATGTATCCCGCCTCTGGACGGCCATCAACGAGCAAAAGTGACGAACAATGTGTCTCGTGTTCGTGATCTTTTGAACACCTATATATACAGTAGAGTGAGTGTGCAGATGAAAGCAGAAACTCTCAGTATTCCCAAAACCACAGTGCACCACATCGCAAGTGCGTGGATAGGCTCGACAGACTGATGGTGCCTTCGACTGGTCGCTCCGATTCCCTCAGTTAGAGCGACCGGAGCGGGGGCAGCTCCCGATCTGAGGAGGATGCAAGACTCGCCAGCCGAATGTGCAAGTGCTTTTCAGAGCAGTGAGAGGGACGGAAATCGCAGGAAAGGGCTACTTCCTCCAATCTCAGACCACAGCGCCGCCGAGCAGCCGATGCCCGCAACGCTCCCAACAGGAGTGACAGTTTCTGTTTGCCTGCGAAGTGGAAGCGAAAGTCCACGGACGTATCCCTACCGTCCTGACAGCTTTCCAGTATGGACACCCCGACGACCGCGCTCAGCAGCTGTTATTCTCCCTTTACGACGGTAGTTTGCAATACGAAGAGTGTGCACAGTGCGTTGAAACCCACAACTGGCTCTTTCCAGCGCTCAGGCTTTGTGTCGCTTGGTCAGCTTGGTGTGGTGTGGGCGCCTCACTTTCGAAGTACACATTATTAAAGCAGTTTCACATGCTATGACTGAGCGAATTCTACGACAAGTGGCGCGACGTAGTGAAAAATTTCCTACTTTTCCGTTGGAACCTTGTCGCTCTGGCCGCGCGAAACAGGTGCGTGCACCCGCAGTAGAAATTGCGAGCGTTGTAGTTTCGCATTTGAAACAACCTTTATTTGTCTAGGTGCATTTACGAATTGCGTTGTGGCCTGTCCTGGACATGTGCGCTTGATAGCGAATGAATGCGCCAGTGCACAGCACCAAGTATGCGGGCACGCTGCTCGTCAGCTGTGTAGTAGGCTTGCAGTACGTTCAGGACTTAGCAGCAGTGCCGGGCTCTCTGCCCCGTAGCATGTGCTCGTACCATCTGATACCTGTTACAAGTCGTACTCCGTGCGATGGTACATATGTGTCAGAGGAAGTAATGACGGCTAGCGGCGGCTTTTTCGTGCACAACTAGGTATGGGCACCGAGGCCGCACGGCGGCTTGAGCCGCCAAAAGCCTGATCGTTGCACGATTACGCGGAGTGTCGACCAGTATAAAACGTACACTTCAGCCCGATTCAACAATGGCCCAGGTGGTTTTTTCGGGCAGCGTGGAGCGGTATGTGTACATAGCGAAACTTCATAATATGCAGTGGAATCGTCAGCAAGAGCGAAACTCCAAAATGTAATGTGTTCCCACATGAAATTTAGTACCGGGTTCATAATAAACTGCAGCCTCCGCGGTGGCTCAGTGGCTATGGCACGTGCTGTCCCGAAAGACGCGGGTTCGATCTCGGCCGCGGTGGTAGAATTTTGATGGAGGCGAAATTCTAGAGGCCCGTGTACTGTGCGATGTCAGTGCTCGTTAAAGAACCCCAGGTGGTCGAAATTTCCGGAGCCCTCCACTACAGCGTCCCTCACAGCCTGAGTCGCTTTGGATGGTAAACTCCCATAAACCAGAAACAAAACCATAATAAACTTCATCGGTTATGTCAGCTCATCAGGAAAGTATATGCATTGAAAAGTTGTTTACAGGGCTGAGGACGTGGGTTATTTTGTTCTTGACAGCTATTGGATTTAACACACTTTACATATTGTGAATATTTTTTTTGTCGGTTTCTGTGGCAGACTCAGCAGGCATAAATTACCTTCTGTCTATCATCCATGCGTGAGGAAGTAATTTAAATGTTTCCCAATTTTTGTTCCTGAACAGAGAGCCAAGGAAGCGAAAATCAAGTACAGCTGCACACAGTGCCTGAAAATGAGCAGTCGAGCAGCAGCATGACCTCACCTTATGGTATGTATATATACCGCCAGGTACAATCTCACGTCTTCGATTTGAAATCATTTACCTTCTTGCAAAGCCTTGCATGTCTGTAATAACATTTGTCATGCAGCAGTATTAGTGCATGTGTATTTTGCATCTATAGTAGAGCAAGCTAACTGCAAGCATCAAATGTTACGAATGTGCTAATTTTTTTTATTCATATCTTGTGACAGGACCATGGACTACAGGTGAAACAAAGCTGCTTCTGGACTGTTATGTACGCTACACGCCACAGGTGGGGCCTCAAAGGAGGTTCCGCAGCAAGAAGATGATGTATGAGCAGATTGCTCAAGACATACAGAGAGTTCTTGGAGTCATTCGCACAGGAGTCCAGTGTGAGACAAGGTTCAAGACGCTGGCCAAACGAAAACGCAATGAGGACAGAAATAATGGAACTTCTGGACAGTCTCGCTGTGCAGTGTCGTATGAAGAAGAATTTGCAGCTATCAGAGCAATTGATGACAGCATTGAGCCTGAAGTTCTGCGAGGTGTGGAAAAAGTTTCATACAAAAAGACCATCTCAAACACTGCTAGTGCAGCTCCTTCGAGTGTCAGCTGCTCTGATGGCATCGAGGAAAGCGTCAATGATATATCATCTGATGACCCTACGGTAGATTCTGGTTCATCATTTGAGGAGAAAGAAAATAAAAGGTACCGCACAGACAGAAAGATGCGCCCGAGCACATCTAGGATGCAGGAAATGGCATTATTTTTTGAGGAAATGCGAAAGAACAACAATGAAAAAGAAGCTCGGCGCGAAGAAAGAGAACAGAGAAAAGTAGACAGGCACCAGGCACTACTCAAAGCTCATGCGGAGCAAATGGCAGTGCTGAAGGATATTTTGAACTCAAAATAAGAAATTGTTCTTGATTGAAAGAGCATATTTATTCAAGAATATTCCTTGTCAAACAGTGCTGTAGTCAAGAATGCTTTGTTCATACCTGTTGAAAGTCACAACATGTGTTCATAAAAGTGCAATAAAAGTTTGAGCAATTAAAAGTGCGATAAAAGTTTGGGCAATGCAATCGTTTGTTCTCAACATCATTGCAGCTTCAAAAGAGCTGTGCCAGAGCTTCCCTTTTCAGTTCTCCAAGCCTCCGAAGGGCACTTTCACGAGCAGTTTGCTGTGTCTGCTGGTCTGTTGCCGAGTCTCCTTGCTTGTGCCTGCAATGCCTTCCATCCATATCGTCATCACTTGGCACATCACAGTCGCCAGCGTCCAGGCAAATGTTATGAAGGACACAGCAACTGAGGATGAGCTGGGTTATCTTGTCCACAGTGTGAAATTCCACAAACCGCAGCTGCCGAAATCGTTGCTTTAGCATTCCAAATGCGTTTTCAATTTTCACTCGTGTTGCAGCATGGCGGTAGTTGAACGAAATCATTGCCCGAGTCATGGTGCCATAATTCCTGAAAGGTGTGATCATATATTCCCTTATTGGATATGCTGCATCGCCTAAGATGTGGTACTTGTTATTTTCGCAAACCACTGGCAATTCTTCCTGCACTGTAGACAGCCTGAGGACTCTGGCATCGTGTATTTTGCTGGGTGTTCCAGTGAAAACGTCCAGAAATCTGCACCTTGAGTCGCAAATTCCTTGCATTGTCAGTGACACCTGGTCATGTCTGTTTACATAGGTAGACTTAACCTTGTTGTCCGGACATCGCATACAAACATAGGTGCCGTCAATGCAGCCAACCACATTCGGAAAGCCAGCAATCTGAAATGCATAAGATGACATTTCTGTGTAGCATTATATGCATGCTACTTCCATGCTTTTTTCTTCTCTACTGTATAAATGCTGAGAGTTTGACTTTCAACCTAATAAGCAATTGCGTCAGCTACCTGCCCACAACTGTTAGGCAGACCTAGAAAAAAAGAATCCCTAGAAAGCTTGTAACATCATCAGGAAGAACAGTGCGTATTAGACAAGGACTAAAGGAAGAAACACATAGACGGGCACTTTTTCCTTCAGTCCTTGTCTAATTGGCATACCAACTCCAAATGGCATACCAACTCACCCAAGCATCACTCCTAACGAATTGTAACATCGCACAAGGGGCTTACTTTCTCAAATTCTTGAGCCACAGCTTCTTTGTCGCTTCCAAAGTAAATGATTTCTGGGGCAATGTCACACAGAAATTCCATCACTCTTGTGATTACCACTTGCACTGTTGATTCGGCCATGTCGAAAAGGGTGGCTACTTGCCGCATTGACGCCTTGTTGCCAGCGTACCTGGAAATTATCATTACGTAAGAATAGTGTACATTCATAGAGCATCAGCGTAAAGATATGTGTGCGGAGATGCGCTGTGCTTCGTCCCTGCAGAGCACTTTGAAGTGCCTGGCTGCACTCCAGACACTGAAGCACTTCATAAAGCACGATCGAAGAGGCGGATAAAGAGATGTAAGGAAATCCTTATTTTTCCCACTGCCGCCTTCTAGGAAACCTGTGCAAGTTTTGAATAGGCGTGGTTGACATGCCGTATTATCAGCTGCAACAATCGCCTGCCTGCTACAAGAATGAGGAGAAAGGATATATGACGGAAAGGTGGTGGCGGCAGCAAAAACTCTTTAGTTCCAGCAGAAATCACATATTTGTCAGGCAATGAATGGGATTATGTTTATCCCGGTGCAAAAGAGTGGTTATATACAGTGAAGCTTCTTTGGCATCTTTTTTTATTATTTCCTAGTGATACCCTTGACTGCAATATAGTTCGCGAATAGTCAGTAGACATCAGTCGTGGAGTTTAAATAATTATTAATGTGAAAGCATTTTATGGTTATGTTGCGTCAGCAAGAATTGTGCGCAAATTCTGTCCGCACGATTATGTCATTCTGTGGAGATAAATGTGCAAAAGTTTGATTGTGTTAGGCAGTGCGTGAGTAGTTCCTGAAAATGAAAAAAGTTCGGTTGCTGAATTGCAATTAATTAAATTTAATTAATGAAAATAAATGCTGCTGTTTGGAGCAGGTTTTGTGACTAATTCAATGAAAAACGATGTAAATGCATAGAAGGCTTACTTATTATAAGAAAAATAAAATAAATAATAAACTAGAAACAGAATAAAATAAGAAAAACTTTTAAAAAGAAATTTTTAAATAAACAAAATTAAAAACAAAATTTCAAGTGATAAATGGAGGACACACTTAAGTGCAATCCTGTCATTTTACCAAAAAAGAATGGCTGCAAAATACGCATATACAGTATTTTTTTATCGCTTTAAAGAATAGTCATGCGGCCGATCGACTTGGTATGTACAAAACAGCACGGGAAACGCACCCCAAGAACATACTTTTTTCTCGATTCAGTATACAGAATAAACAAAAGACTGCTCACCAAAGAAAGGAGAGAATGTGCTCTTCTGCAGTTTTCACCGCAGAGCCACCGTGAGTTCGGTCCGAGGGGTAAAACCGAGACCCCGCGAATCTCTCGATTAGCTCACGGCATGTCTTCTCAGGGAGACGAAAATTCCTGCGAAACTGGTTCAGAACAGGCATTTATAGACAGCCGCTTTCATAATGTTGACGTATCTTTTTCTTACCTCTTCCTCGGAGTAAAGCCGCACTACTGTCTCCAAGTAGTTTGTTACTTTCGGTATTTTTTTCGGAACACCGAAGAGTTTGACGAACATCAGCTCGTAAGCTCCACAGTCTTCGTCTGAACTAGTGGAGTCACTGCTGTCTCCTAAGTCCAGAAGAAGCTTTGACGGGGCGCCAAATGTCGCAATCTGCTTTCGCTTTGCCATGATATATTACGGCACAAAAATCGCGTAGGAAGGACCAACCTTCAGAACGAAACGAAACTATTGGCGCCTTCGCATTCGTCGATGCAGAATAACCGGTGGCCGTCGAAATAGGGCGAATATCTGTCACGTGACCACAACTCTGCGGGAGCGCCCAGTCGCTCCGAGAAAAAAGCCGGAGCGTCTCGAGCAGCTCTGAGCGAGAGGCGAGCGGTGAGCGAGAGCCAGCCGAACGTGGTCAGAGCGCCAGATTGCGACCAGCCGAATGTGCGTTCGCCTCTCAGAGCGCTACAGAGCGCTCTGAAGTGAGCAAAAGGGTCCCCTGAGAACGAAAGGTGATCGCCGATACCCCGCAGTTGCACCACGACAACGCTCCCAGCCACACTTCTCTGCGTGCACGGGAGTTCCTGGCCGAGCTCAACCCGGCGACACTGCTCCCCCCCCCCCCCTTCCTATAGTCCTGACCGGGCTACGGCATAATTTTTCCTGTTCCCGAGAATCGAGAGCGCCCTAAAAGGAATCCGTTTTGGCAACGTCGAAGCGATTCAAACCGCCGTGACAAAGGCTCTAAGCGGGGTTCCTGTCGACGCCTTCCATGATGCGTACAGAGCATGGCAGAGTCGCTGGCAAAGATGTCTAGATGCCCAAGGGGACTACTTCGAAGAATATTAAACGTTTGGAGCGATACTCTTGCATAATTTTTTCTACGGATAAAATCGCATTACTTTCCGGACGCACCCTGTATATCCGCATGTCTTCGCTCATTTCGTTTTTTTTTTCAGGGCCCAGTCAAAGTATCCTCTCCAAAGGACACAGTTACTATTATGACCGCCCTGTCCTCGTCCGAATGCGAATAGTGTTAGAGAATACGGGAATTGCTGTGATAAGGGCACTAGAGCAACAGTTCCTCTTTGTTTTTTTAGCTCCCTCCGTTAGTTGTCTGAAAGCTACGCCATCTTTGCCACCGGCATTCCATGGCCTTGGCCTCATTGCGTGCCATTCTATGGCATCGGGGCGCCTGATTTCTTCGGCTCGGCGCAGCTCGCCAGGTCACCGAACGCTGCTCCGGACGCCGCATTCACAACGCTGTTCAGTCTACATCCAAGCTCTAGGATCCAGCAGGGCCCAGCAAGGATGCATCGTTCCAACGACTTCACACCCGCCTGTGATATGCCACCTACACAAAAAATTCGAGTGTACACTTGAGCTCCGCCTTAATGGTATGACGCGATAGTTTAGTGCGTTAATTCCCATGTGTGCAGAATGCCATTCTCTACTTTACATTGCATTGACACGCGTGGGAGTCACTCATATACCCCTCGCTGGCGCAGTGGCGCTGCGGCTAAGCGATGCGCCACTGCCTCGCGACGGCAGGTGAACTCCAGCGGTGGGCCTTGTGCGGCCCAGGTTGGTCTTCCCGGGCCTCCAGTAATTTATTTAACTGCCACCTCGCCACGCCGTGGTCAGCTTGCTCACTATCCCGTGGGCAGGTTGTGATGACGCCGCAAGGTCACGTGACCTACGTGGTCCACCTGCCGCCTAGGTTTCTCTCTCGGCACCACCCGCCGGAGTCATGCTCGTGATTTTTCGCTCACAGCGCTGACACCGGATTTTCTCGACAGCGGGGCCTGTAGACGCTATCGCGTTAATACCGCAGCCGTCTACCGCCGTTTCCGAGCCTTCGGATTTTGGTGCTTTCCATCTTCCGCGACAGTGCGAGCAGTGTAATAACAGCACTTCGGTTGAGCATGGCTGCTCCCCCTCCCTCTGCAACCGCAACCTTTGCACGACGATGAGCTTATCCAGAGACTTCCTGCAACTCCATCACACTCAGTGCATCCCCTTTCGCAAGCGTTGGTCGCCATCTCTCTGACGGCCCTGCGCCTAATTCCACCAAGGCCACGCTGCCGGCACGCACAACCACACATCAGCGCGCATGGCGTCTACCCAACGGCTGTGCCTCTTCTGGCCGACACCCCAGGTTTCTGACCAAGACATCACGGCGGCGTGCTTCGCTGCTCGCTCGTCGCGTCCTGCACGCGTCCGAAGGCAGTTTTCCTCTCGTCGCCTCATACATCTGGAGAGAGCTTTCCGCGTGTTTCCCGGTGAAAGTGCTCTGCCCCTCTACTTGCGCCCGCGTCCACGCACTGTGCTCAGAACTGCTTCCGCGGTCGCCCTCCAGGCATGCGTTGGGTTGCGCACTGCATTGTAGACGTCGCCTCCGGGCGCTCGTGTACGCAGCCGCTCAATTGCAGGCTGTCAGGTGGAACGTCAGTGACGCACGTGCTCGTTGCCTATACCAGCAAGACCCAATTCCCAGACGTTCCGCTACTCGATACTTGCAGGTCACCGAAAGCTCGCCCGCCGAAGGTGCCGTCCTCTGAAGCTTCCCTTTCACAAACCGGACGCCTCCCGATTCCGACGTGGACAATGACGCTAAACTATCGGCAATGGAACTCTGTCTCTGAGGACGGGGGACCTGTGGCGGCGTTTGTTGCAGCCGCGCTTGCCCCAACCAGAACGCGGCGAAGCACGACATTCCAGTTCAGTGTTCGGGGGATTAATCAGTTTGGAAGGTTTATGTACTCCGTTCCACACATAGCAGGCAAGATTGCTAACGGTAGAGCACCTGTTCGCGCAAGCTAAGAACGCGCCCGACAAGTAGTTCGCCATGCAGACCAAATGAAGAAAGGGAGATTACGTTTCCGCAAATCTCAAAGTAGCATGACTGGGAACCTCCAGCACTTCATTTTACCTCTTACTACATTTTCGTCCTGTGACATCGAGACTTCGAGAAGAATGACATGGGGCGATATGATACATTGGCTAGTTGGGCGAATAGCTACAATTCCATCCGGACCTAAAAAGTAGTGAAAATTGCAGCCAGAGAGACTGAGTGAAGATTGCAGTCAGAGAGACCGAACACTGAGCAGCTCACAGCTTCGACCGTGAGTGTCAATGATAGCCCTTAGTTTCGTACCGCTCTCAGTTTTCTTCAAAAAAAAAAAAACACCGAGGCGTTGAGAGGAACGAATAATGCATGGCGGAGTAATATGGTTTTGTGGGCGCCCTACTATCGCATCCTAATTTGCGTTGTCTGCTACGTATGAAACGGCTTATATTTACTGAGAGGTCGCGTCCTATGTCCTTGGCGTTCTCGCGACAGACTGAATTTTAAAACCACCATGTGCAAATTACAAATGCACGCAAACCTCTTGAAGCAAATTTTTCTCTCATGAGTGAAAAATGTTTTTGTGCCGTTTGTCTGCATCTTCCTGATAAACGGACGCCAATTCTTGCCGGCGGCGAGGCTGACGAAAACTAACTCGAAGCAGTTTTAAATCAACCTGCACTTCGACTGTCGTCAGTGACTGCTGCTGAGGGTTCTCTTCACTGTTCTTCCAGTTCGAAACACTGCGCTCTACGGTGCCTTTAGCACCCTTCGCGAGGTCTTTGACAACAATGGGTCCAGGACGTTCCCGTTCTGTGCCGCTCGCCGCAGTGACCCGAGGATCCAACTTGTCAGCATCCATCTGCGCTCCCCTGGAATTGTGCTGGTCGTCGAGCTTCCTGCCAGGATGCGCTGTCGCAGCGAGGCTGAAAGAAATCTATGCGAGAGAGTCCTCAGATGTGTCGCAGTAAAAGCCAAGTTCCCCTTTCGAGGCATTCGAATGTATGGGTGTCGTTGCTGCTGAGGATGATGATTATTGCCTCACAAAATGGCGCATACCCACAAGGAGGATTGGCCATAACCAGGCGGTAACTACTTGCATTGTAAATAGCATGCAGCAAACATAGGATGATCTAAAAAATTGGACAAATCAGTTTCCGTGGCAGACGTGGTTACGTACGGGCGGTTAGGGGGACTATCAAGCTTAAATTTAGGCAAGGGAATGAGTACAAGAAGGAGGGGAAAACATGGAGGAATAGCAGAAAGGAAGTGTCCAAATACGAAAGCTTATGATGGTACGCGTTTTGTTTATAGGAGAAAATTTTGAATGGCAGAGCAAACATTCCCAATGGTATGGCCCAGCATAGAAGCACCAAGCCTCTGAAGGAATGGTAGTTCAGTGCGGTGCCTTTTTTCTATTCTGCGCAACCGTTAGCGCGCGCATATTGCTTTTATAAGGATGTCTTTCGTGTGGAATTCTTTACTGCTTCATAGTGAATGAAGAACTCTTAGTAGCCACCCGTCTAAGCGTGCCAAGACTAACCGAAACTGTTTCAGTGTTCCACGTCATCGGCCGAGGACAATAAGGGGCAAATACTTGATTTTCTGTGGCTCGTATCCAGAGTAGGTAAAGTTAACGGGGAAGATTTGCATACCAGCTTCAAATTCGTCCCAGTGCACGCATCGCTGGTACTATACTTCCAGCTGCATATATCGTCCACTGAAGCTAGTGAATGCGACTGGCGGTGCTCCAGTAGTTGATGCTATCAGAAGCAGCGGCATCACCATCATCACGTTCAAATTTCACTCGTTTGGCGGTGACATCGTGAGGCGTGTGATTTCCCACCTATTGTACAAGGTGGCGTAGAGGAGAGAGAAAGAGAGAGGAAACGTTTATATGAGCGAAGATTGGCGGGAGGGCCCTAGAGGGTGGGTTCCTTTGTCCATATCCCCATTTACCCTATTTATTTGGGTGGCGTGGGCGATCAGGTTACGCTGGTCGTCCTGGGCTGTCTTAGGCAGGACGGCTTCCCACCAGGACAGGAAAGGGTGAGGTATGCGGCGCTGAGGAAGGACCAGACCTCCCCATGTGGAACGGTAGAGGCTTGGATAGTAGGATGTGCGCAAGAAAAAGGGCACTTTGCGGGGTAGCGTGTAGGAAAAAATGTGTGCATAAACGCCATGAGAGGAAGTGTTAGTCTGGGTTAGGTGCCAGGCGGCTGCCTCCTCTTGTCGGAGTTTTGTAGCGATAGCTACATTACGGCAGCATTCCGTGCCTTCGGCGTGGCGGCGCGGAACTGCAACCTGTGGCGGAACTGCAACCTGTAGTGGAACTGCGACCCTGTGGCGGCGCTGCCACCCTGTGGCTGCGCTGCCACGCTGTCACGTGGTTGGTCACGTGGTCCCGTGATGCGGAGCAGCTGCCGGCGGCGCAGCGCCGTGGCTGATAACGTGGTGCATCACGTGGTTGGTCACGTGACCAAGTTCCAGTCGGCCAGCTGTAGCTATCGCGTCACTCCTGGTTTAATCAGAGCTAAACCACCATCAATTTTTTTTTCTTTGAGGGGGGTAGGTATCTTCTACGGAAGTGTCGACAATATTGGAGTAAGTGCGAATAGGTTAGTGGGATGGGCTCCGCCTCCTGTGGGTTGGGATGGCCTTCCACTGACACCAGGACAATAAGTTCTCCGGCTGTCACATGAACATATTCATTGCCAGAAAGAGACGTATGCACAGGTGCCCAGACGAGGCGAGTTTTCGGGTTGTGATGGGTGCAATGCACGATGCAATGTGCGATATAGGAAATGCGTGCCTGTTCGTAGTCACGGCAGGCAGTTTGCTAGTCAGTGAAGGTATAATTATTGATCCAGTGTCCTTGCTCGCATTTCCAGGGCTAGGACACATTCTTGCGCCTCCATGCTATTTGCAATGCGCACAGTGGCTGGGCTTATTGTGTTGCCCTTGTAGTCCGCCACCGCCGCCGTCACCATCACTGCCATAGGTCTGTGTATAAAGTTTCTTCAAGCCCTCATTATGCAGGGGGTCAAGCACGTTATAGCAGAGTCGCTTAGTACCTTAACTGGTTCTGAAACTTCGGCGCAAAGTTTATATGAGGGCAGAAGCTACCGCTAGGGGCGGCACTAAACGCCAAAGGCCATGCCAAGTCGCACGCAACATTTACAACACCATTCTTCACCCGGAAGTTAGCGGACTTGCTCAATGAGCAGAGGCGTTAAAGTTGGTGTTCGACAAGGACGCCGAGTCAAATCTTGTGTGTAATGTGGTTGGATTTTGGGTATCCTGCCATGACCTGTGTGTTTGCCGTGTCTGCGGCCGCAGTAGTTGTTTTATGTGGCAGCTGACGCTATTTGAGTTCTTTCTCTTCTATCCTTTTGAAAGCGATGAGAAGTGATTATTTTCAGCCTCGGCTGGAAACACTACGCTCCAGACGTCTTAGCGGCATCAGGGGATATCGTGGATTAAGAGACCCCGCGAAACCTCGAGAGCACAAAATTTTGTCCCCATCTCTATTTTTTATTATTTGGCCGCATTATTTGGCCATTGCTCGAAAATTTGGCGTCTTTTGCCGCGTGTCTTTAGCAGTCTATCACCGTAGCGTGTTCCCACATTGACTGTGGGAAGATGGCCTACGTGGCTAGCGTGATCTAGGACACATTGCAGTAGTGTTGACAGGTGACGTGCGCTTTGTTCGTGAGCGCACATACCGCAAGGGGTGCCGCTGGGCGGCCCTTTGCATGGAGGTAGTTTCAGAGAAGCTATGAATGATGATATATTAAGATATAAGTAATGAGTTTGCGTTGGAAGCGGTCTGTTCGCGAGTCGTATCCTTATTGGTTGCGTTGGCGTGTGTGAATATTTCAAAACAATACAAAAATGAGGGTGTTTGCCGAGCCCATGAGAAGAAGGAAAAAACTGATTAAAGTACTTGCACCATATTGCTTCGGAGGACATGTCTTCGTTTCCTAATCATTTATTAACAAAATTTATCCATTCGTTGATTTTATTTTATTTCCAGAACATGCTGCTAGATTTCCGGGCTGAAAGGAGCTCTAAGCAGCTCGACGTGACCTCCGAAAATTTTAATAAAATTTACAAAAACGACAAAGGAGTGAAATAAAGATACAGATTACAAAAACCAAGAAGCAGAATACATGTTTCGGTTACCTTGAATTGAATAACAATGCAGTTCATTACAGTTTTGATGTATATTACAAACTGAAAGGTGACCGCAGCGGTGGCCTGATGGTTTGAACATTCGCCTCGCATGCAGGATGTATAGAGTTTGATCCCCAGGTGCCGCCTGGTATCCAGCGGGGATACAATGGGTAGAAACGTTCATATTGCCTGTGCCCGGCTTATCGGGGGTGAAATGCCTGAAAAGAGGGTCTTTTGGGCCCAACTTGAGTGGACAAAAGGGCCGAGTGCAATGCTGCTCTTTGGCTGCAGATGCCCATATGCATTAAAATGCGCCATTATCATCGTCACAAATTGAAAGTCAAGCATAATAGTGACCATCACATTACAAAAAAGTCAGCCGCCGTGGTGGCTCAGTGCTTATTGCGCTAAGCTGCTTACCCGAAAGACGCGGCGGTAGAATTTCGATGGAGGTGACATCCGTCCCGTGTACTGAGTCCCGTGTACTGAGTGGTGTCAGTGCACGATAAAGAACCCCATGTGTTAGAAATTTCCGGAGCCCTTCACTACGGAGTACCTCGCAGCCTGAGTCGCTTTGGGAAGTTAAAGCCCCATAAACCAAACCAAACCAGAACAGAAAAGAAAAAAAAGATTTTTATTTCGAAGGGAGGGAAGCACGACGTACATCTGTACATGTATAGATGCAAATAAATTGAATTGAATTGAAAGAAAAAATATACGACGTGAGAAAAAGATTCAGACAGGACGAGTGCTTTAATGCCCTGAATTTTTACAGGACTCGTCCCGTCTAAATTTTTTCCTCAAGTCCTGTTTTGGATACCGCAAATATAGGATATTTAAATGTAACATACATGATAGGCGACATATATTATAAAAATCGGAGAGTTTATGGCCGCATATGCCCGACGCCACATAAGCGCCACATTGGCAGAGTTGAGAATGAACTTATCCTCAGTGGTTGCAAGGGCGAGGACATCGGAGTTAGAAGTGGTTTTGCGGGTCCAATGGCAGGTTTCGTTATATTACTCTAGTTGTCCGTTATTTTGTAGACAGGTTTTTCCTTGAATGTGTCTTTGTTGATTGCTCTCATTTTTTTCTGAATTAAATTGTAAGTAAGGAGCTAAACTTTAGTCAACTCCTCGAGTAATGCGATCGAGCTAAATAAAACCTACAAGATGCCTAGCACGCTAATATCACCACTCGTCAAGATCATCAATCAATCATCAAGCTGAGTAAGCGATGATGCTTGATGATGGTCCCACAGCCCCAGTAAAGCTTTTGATATTGGTTTTGATGAAATGGAGGCAATAGGCTTGCTAAATCGGCTTCTTGAATTTTTATATTCGTAATATATTCTGTAGCTTTTTTCACCATTCAACGGGATGTAAAAAAGTCAATTCGTCAGTACTCCTTACCACTTTAAGGAACCTTTCGACGCTAAAAATTACAAATGACAACGTTCTAAGCAAAACCAAACTGATCATGAGGCCATAGCCAGATTATAAAACGCTTGCGACCAGTTGTTTATGCTTTGTGTCCGATCTATCCACACTACTCCATACGAAAAGACGGGATGCCCTATTCTTAAAGATGGATGAGAGCTGTCGCAGCGCTCCTGCACTAATTATTGCATTTGCTCATTTCCTCCTGTTTATTGTTTATGTGTTTCACTACGCTCGGCCACCGCATACATTGGGTGCACAGCACTGGCAAGCTGCCGAAGAAGCTGTAGACCGGATAGCGGCTTAACGTCGCATTGTGCTGAATAGAAACCTAATATATATATCCTCACATGTGTAGCGCAAGAGCATAAATACATCGGAGATATTTTGATAACATTTAAATGGAGGATTTTGCTCTCCTGGCAGTGATGACACACAGCAGACAAACAGTATGCAAGATAGAGGGTGCTAAGACGACTGCCCGCTTAAACAGACTTTCGCATGCAAGTGCACTAAACAAAATTAGCAGTGTACTCGACTTCGTGGCTTATGCTTGGTGTTTAAAAGGTAAAGGTTATTTTACGCCGTAAATGCATTGTTTTCTTCCAAAGATGCTTGCACCTTTAAATTAGATTGCTGTTAGAATATCGACAGACAAGTATGAATTTTGTTATTGCAGAGCTTTATTAACTGAATTCAGAGGAGCATAGTAGAATATCACGACAGCCTGTTAACTTCATGGATTTCCTAGAAATCGTACGATGCTGAAATTTCCCCAGTGTATCCGAAGCTCACACCTGTGCCAAAAAAAAAAGATTGCAGTTGAATGGTATGCAGGAACAATACTCAGAGGACGTACTTCGCGGAACTGCGGATTGGCGAGTGTGAACCGAAACAGAAGCTTGGATTGGCGGACACGCAGCAATTGAGCTCACAGCGCTGTTTACGCGCGATTCGTTTTCGCTGTGTCGGATGCTGGTTATTTTATATCTTTGCAACTAACCAAGGAAAGCATTTAACGAGCGCTGAGAAGGGTGCTGGACAGCTCTGAAGCTGAAAAATGAGAAAACTCGAAGCAGCTGCCACAGAACAGCGTCGTGTTAGGTCAGGAGTGCCCAACCCATGAAGTAGGCCACTTTTATTAATTATTTTTTGCCTCAAAAATAAATACCGTGCTCTAATACCGTTGAAGTCTTTTCTCAGTGAACACATTTTAGGAGCACAATACCGTGAGGAAAACTAATTTCTAAACTGCTTCACCAAAAGCTGTTTTTAAGGTGGTTTCTAGACTGAAATTTTGTCAGGAACAGGAGGTACTTTTTAGACCCCTATATTTTTCCTAACACAAAAATTGGTCTTATGTGTGACACATAACAACCAAAAAAATCAACACTTTAAAATTTATGAGATTTTCAGACGACATAAAAACACGTAACTGGCTTATCCTGCACTGTTATCCACCTAGAGGATATCTAATCTCAGACAATCCGTATTTCTTCATTATATTTGTTTTCTTAATCATTAGTTTTCCTCATCTGACACAGCCAATTGCTATATGTGACAGCTATACGTTTTTTTTATGTTTGTGCTATGCTAATGAAATTTAAAGCCTAGTATAACGACAAGAAGTTGAACGATCCCTGAAATTTTTATGAACATTGGTACAGCAGCTCAAAAGTTGACTCTTTAGCCTAACATCCTTTATAGATATTCAAACTGTTTTTGGAATTCTCTTCCACTAAGCAACACGCCGCGGTGGCCCAGTGGTTAGGCCGCTCAGCTACTGATACGGAGTACGCGGGTTCGAACCCGACCGCGGCGGCCGCGTTTCGATGGAGCCGAAACGCAAAAAGACGCCCGTGTGCTGTGCGATGTGAGTGCACGCTAAAGATCCCCAGGTGGTCGAAATTACTTCGGAGCCGTCCACTACGGCACCTCTTTCTTCTTTCACTCTCTCCTTTGTCCCTTCCTTTATGGCGCAGTTCGGGTCTCTGCCGATATGCGAGGCAGACACTGCGCCATTTCCTTCCCCCCCCCTCCCCCCAAAAAAAAACAATTTTCATTTTTTTTCCGCCAACCAGGCAGACAAACCTCGTCTTTGGCACATGGCGGTCGAAGTTTCTTACGCGCCATTAAAACACAACACATCCCAGCAGAACATAAGGCACCACAACAGAAGAAAGCATAACTTAATCCCAGCAAAACTGAGCAGATAGTGCCACCGCAAGAGCTCAGTGGTTGTGGTGCTCGGCTGCAGACCCGAAAGACGTTGTCGCAGTTTGATGGAGGCAAAATTCTAGAGACGCGATGTCAGTGCATGTCAAGGATATCGGGTGGTCGAAAATATCCGGGGCCCTTTACTACGGCCTCCCCCACAGCATGAGTCTATTTAGGACGTTAAAATTTTAGAGCATGAATTAGTGATTTTTGAGGAAAGCAAATGGTGCACTAACTGTCTTACATATCGGTGGACGCATCAACTGCGCCGTGAGGGAGAGTCGGAAAGAGGTAGTTAAAGAAGAAAGAAAAAAACAGGTGCCGTAGTGGAGGCACAGATAGAAAATTAGGGAAGATCGAAGGCATCAGGGACGCCATGTATGCCAACGACATTAGTCTGGACAAACAAAGGCTTCCTCGGGAGAATGAACACAGGCTACAGGAAGCGACCTCCTTTGTAGAGCAATACCTCGGAGAAAGAGGACTCGAATGCTCGACTGAGAAACCGGAACTGATCCGAGTCTGGAGAGGCAAGCAAAACCGGACCGTCCCAATCAGTGAGGACCTGAAACTCGAAGTCTATCTGGAAGGGACGTCTATACCGGAAAGACAACAATGCGAAACTTCGGCATGTGGGTTAAATCTAACCAACGCAGTACTCACACTTTAACCCTGCTCAAAGCAACAACGCTACAAGCCGCACGCATGATCACCCACATCACTAACAGGCGACGTGCACTGACATCGCACAGCACACGGGCGCCTTAGCGTTTTTCCTCCATAAAAACGCAGCCGCCGCGGAACCCGACCGCGGCGGCTGCGTTTTTATGGAGGAAAAACGCTAAGGCGCCCGTGTGCTGTGCGATGTCAGTGCACGTTAAAGATCCCCAGGTGGTCGAAATTATTCCGGAGCCCTCCACTACGGCACCTACTTCTTCCTTTCCTCTTTCACTCCCTCCCTTATCCCTTCCCTTACGGCGCGGTTCAGGTGTCCAACGATATATGAGACAGATACTGCGCCATTTCCTTTCCCTAAAAAAAACCAATTATTATTAACAGGCGACATGGCATGCGCGAAGAGGACACACTAACACCAGTCAGAAACCTGGTCGTTAGCCGAATCCCGTACAGCCTACCCTACCAGTGCCTCAACAAGAGCGAAATACAAGCGCATGCGCTGCTACGCAAAGCGTATAAGACAGCACTCCGACTACCGCACAACACGTGTACAGAAAACCTCATGGCCCTGGGATCGCAGAACACCTTTGAGGAGCTATGAGAGGTGCAGCTTGAGTCGCAAAAACTCAGGCCGCTGCAGACAACGACTGCAAGAGCGCTCTTACAGAGACTCGTATACCGCGAGCTGATGCGAAAAATGACGAGGAAGGAAACGATCCCCGACGAGTTTCGCAAATGCCTGAAGGTAGCGCCAATGCCGAGGAACATTTACTTCAACCTCCGCCGAGGCAGAAGAGGAGCGAGAAGCTTCTGCAAAAGGCGGCAAATAAGGGTAAAGCGACAGTTGCAAAGGTAGCAACTTGTCCGTTGCTCGCATGCGGCGCTAGTAGGCAACCGCACAGCTGCGAAGCGCCGCCCTCACCATTGGCACGTGCCGCCAATGGTGTGTAGTGCGCTGTGCATTTGCTTCTGAAACCTTTACTGTAAAGGTAAACTGCGCATACGATGCTTTTTTTTCTAGCCGTCAACAGTTTCTGTATGCTAATCGACACTGCTCAGCTTTGACCCCTGTTGCTTCCGGTGTGCCACAAGGTACGGTACTCGGCCCGTTGCTTTTTCTAATTTATATTAATGACCTGCCGGCTCACAGCACATCTAATATTCGATTATCTGCCGATGACTGCGTTGTCTATCGACCTATCACTGACAGCCACGATACACTTATATTTCAAGCGGACTTAAATTACATTGAATCATGGTGCAGCAAGTGGTTGATGTCTCTAAATGTTAATAATAATAATAATAATAATAATCATCATCATCATCATCATCATCATCATCATCATCATCAGCCTTACTACACCCACTGCAGGGCAAAGACCTCTCCCATGTCTCTCCAATTAACCCTATCCTTTGCCAGCTGCATCCACCCTTTGCCTGCAAACTTCTTAATCTCATCCGCCCACCTAACCTTCTGCCGCCCCCTGCTACGCTTACTTTCTCTTGGAATCCACTCCGTTACCCTTAAGGACCAGCGGTTATCTTGCCTTCGCATTACATGCCCTGCCCAAGCGCATTTCTTTCTCTTGATTTCGACTAGGATGTCATTAACCCGTGTTTGTTCCCTCACCCACTCTGCCCGCTTCCGATCTCTTAACGTTACACCTATCATTTTTCTTTCCATGGCTCGCTGAGTTGTCCTTAACTTAAGCTGAACTCTTTTCGTTAGCCTCCACGTTTCTGCCCCGTAGGCTAAATGTTAATAAAACGTCTCTAATTACATTTCCCCGCAGGCAATCTTATCCCTCGACAAAAATACTATATCTCTCGTTCCGAGATTTCCACAGTAACCTGCTATAAATACCTTGGTGTAACTATTTCCCTCTGTCTTAGCTGGTCACCCCACATTTCCAACATTACTAATGATGCTAACCGTATGCTTGGTTTCTTAAGCCGCAACTTGCAACTAGCTCCTCCCGCTACGCTGACCTATTTAACACTCGTTCGTCCCAAACTGGAATATGCATGTGACCCTCACCAGTCAAATCTTTCCCTCAGCCTTGGATCTGTTCAAAATCGTGCGGCAAGATTCATTCACTCGGACTATTCTTTTCATTGAAGCGTCAGCAAACTGAAATCAGAATCTAATCTTCCATCCCTCGTTTCACGCCGTAAAATTGCCAGGCTATGCCTCTGCCATAGATTTTATCACTCGCCGCTAGGAAGCTCAGTTATCACACCAGCTCACTTCGTTTCTGATCGCATTAATCACGACAAAGCTGTTTACCCACCATCCGCACATACTACTGCGCATCTTAACGCTTCCTTTCTCCAGACAGCCAAGGACTGGAATCGCCTTCCTGCCGACGCAGTTCACCGCACTAATGCAGCTCACTTCAAGGCGTTCATTGAAAAAAATCATCGACATGCCATAACGACCTACCCATCATGTAATACCCCAAAAGGAGCGTTTGAAGTAACAATAAAAAAATAGAAAAAATTAAATTGTAGACCGGACGACGCACCGGTTTTTTTACGTTCAAGCTTAATGGCCTCCGTTTTGCAAGGGCCGTAAATAGCGACTTATTCGAGCTACTCCGGGCTTATTCTCAGTCAGTCATGTCATAACATGTCAGTGAATAGTTCAGTAATTTCATGACTCACCTCGTGCAGTTTCCAACAATTTTTCTATTTGCGACCGGATCCATTCGGCTAAAAAAAGGAAAAAAATCTCGCTTGATATTTTTGATCAGAGACTATCTCTCAAGAAAAAAAAAGGTGATTACACCCGTGGAAATGAGGGTGGCCAAAGCTAGTTGTTTGCCATTGTGCTTTTGCAATTGCTAATTTGCTACTCATGAGTGTGTTAACATTGCGTTTTTGTTCTGGGCGGGTTGGCCCGAGGCAGGGGTGTTCACGTTATCGCGCCCCTGTGAGGCCCACCGTGCTGCGTGCCACCTCCCGCTCAATGGCCACGTTCGGATGCACAGATGCTCGGTGGTCACGACTACTACTACTACTACGTTTAGGTCCAGAACATTCGCCGTAACAGCCAGCGCTGCGACGCGAACACAGTAATCTTCATGAGCAACATTTGCAGTTTAATCGTGAAAAGCATGGCTTATTTTCAATCCTTCTTTCAATGTGGGTAAATTAGGAGTGTTATGTTTATTTTATTTTCCGTTTTGCAACTGTTTGACATGACCTGGGATAAACGCTCACTTATAGTGCACTTATTTAGTTTAGTTTTCATTTGTAAAGATGGCCTCATGTGAGCGATGATGAAGCAAACAAAGTAAAATGAATTTTGCTAAAATCAACCAATCCAACACGGTTCTGTCGGAGGCCACTTAGCTCCATCAAGAGCTCATTTCAGTACAAGCAAATCCTAACAGGCTGTCATCAATGTATATGATGAGTGGAGGCACATAATTTTTCAAATTGAAGCTATAGATAAGAAAGGGGAATAAGCGTCGGAATTTTCGAAAAGCGTTTCCTAATGCAAAGAAAAAACTCCATTTCGAGCACTAAGAAGGAGGAGGAGAAGGAAAGGCAGGGAGGCTAACAGGAAGAATAGCCGGTTCGCTACCCTGCACGGGGGAAAGGGGTGAGAAGGTCGTGAGTTCGAGCACTAAAGAAATCGGTAGAGAAACGACACGATTTCACCGCCAGCCCCTAAATCCACATGGAAGTCCTGTCGGCACATAAACTTGATGGCGTCTAAATTCTTTCATGAAGCTTCAGCAACCCAAGGGATGCCCGAACGCTATCAGTGATATCGCCTTCATAGCGATGGAAAATCTCACGGCACTGATTCTGCTTCAATTTCAAATGCATTATATTTGTCTAAGAATTGAATTGCGTTAATACGTTTGGCGGGCTATAGTTGGATATGAAGCATCATTAAGTAAACAGTGCAGTCTGATACACGCACAGCAAGACGAACACGGTGTTCGTCTCATTCTTCGTTTTACAGAGTGTCTCAGACTGCACTGTTTACTTGATATTGTTAAAGAGCCCGCGTAACACAGTTTTTAATATCTGTGCGCTCACACAATGGTTAAACTACGTGCGTGCTGTTTAACATCCCAGACAATTTTAGGTGCTCGACATAGACAGCAGACGAGCTATGCAGTCTCGTGTAAATATTGCTGCTTTATGCACTCGTTTAAATCTCCGCCACTCTAGTGCTCCTTAGACGTTCCAGCGAACAGGTGGCTGGTAATGGCTGGTCACCTTCTGTGTCATGATTGGAAAGGGCCAGAAACAGGAGAGCTGCAGAAAAGTGGGTAGAGCAAACGCTGCGAGTTCTGCACCTGATCGAGAAGCAACCATTGCGAGCACATCATATTGTCTGCGTAGACGCGTAGCTTCTAGACGAAGATTAATAGGAATAACAAGACTGCAAGGTTCTGAGAGCCTAGGTTTGTGAACTCTTTGATGTTAACCTGCATAGAAAACTTTCTTCGGAGAAAATGTTTTTACGCGATGCCGATTCAATTTCTAATAGGTTTGAATCTTTAATACGGGATCTCTTGGGACTCCTACATCGTTCCTCCATCTAACGAACTCAAGCGTGAAAAGTAAAAGAAGATATTTAAAACTCAATTTTGCCTACTCTAAGATGCCATGCATCACCGTTAGCCATAATAATAATCGCAGTACTTTCACCGTCAACCACCCCACTTGGCTTACCTTTCCGCTGCATAAACTTGAATTCCTTGTTTTCTTTTTGAAGTATAATATGTTATTAGGACCATCCTTTCTCGCGCAGCACACCATCTTGTTCTTGCAGTTCACCTCCTGCAAGTTGAGACAAAAAATTAATAGAACCTCTCGTCGTCGACAATAGATGTAAGCGTGAAATGGTCTGCCGTACCAGCTTAGCCATTCTAAACAATGAACCTCGTTTCAAAGCTTCATCCCTGCCACACACAGCCCTACCATCCCTAATGCCACCCCAGCGGCAGAGCGCAACGTCTTGGTCACTTCATTTTATCCGCCTACAATATATTAGTGCGAAACGACTGCTACTATGCCACCTTCACTCCTGCCTCCTCGGGAATCTGGCACCGGGGTGAAGTAAAGCCTCCTGCACCTCGTTTGGCGATGAATAGGTTAAGGCTGAAAGCTAGGAACCAAATAGCGAGGACCGACGGCAGTAAACGTCTGGCCGCAATCCTGTCTGAGATAACATCACTCGAGAGCCCGAAGCATCCCTGACAGCCGGGAGCGAGGGCAATAAGGGAGAAAGCTGTTGCGCCTCTCAGCAACTTACGCCTGGCGGCTCTCTTGCCAACGAAAACGTCAATCGAAAGTTGCCACTGTGCCGAATTAGTGACAACCTTCGATTGACATTTTCGCTCGCATGAGAGCCCCCAGGCGTAAGTTGCGACTGTGCCGAATTAGTGCCGACCGCGGCGGCCGCGTTTCGATGGAGGCGAAACGCTAAGGCGCCCGTGTGCTGTGCGATGTCAGTGCACGTTAAAGAACCCCAGGTGGTCGAAATTATTCCGGAGGCCTACACTACGACACCTCTTTCTTCCTTTCTTCTCTCAGCCCTTCTTTATCCCTTCCTTTACGGCACGGTTCGGCTGCCAAACGATATGTGAGACAGATCCTGCGCTATTTCCTTTCGAAAAAAAACAAGATTAAAATTACAATTAGTAGTTTTTGAGGAAAGGAAAATTGCACAGTAGCTGTCTCAAATGTCGGTTGACACCTCAACCGCGCCGTAAGGAAAAGGACAAATATCCGTAAGGATATTCAATTTAAATTCGGTTCGATTCCATAACTATTCCTTTGGCGTTCGATTTGGTTTGTGGCTACACCATTCGCATTCGATTCGATTTCGAAAATATGAGCCGGTGCTGAGGCAGCGATCGAATATCGAGCGTTAACAAACCTAACGTAGGTCGCCGGTGCGAATACCTTCAGCTAGCTGCACTCTAACTAGTTGGTTTATGCCGCACGAAAGGCTTACTCGTATGACACCATCCAGAACATTCTACGTAAACGGTTGCCGCAAATATTTTACACGAATATTGTACTAAGTGGCCCGACTTTGACGCCTGTCAGACAAGGATAGATATTATACGGTGGATGAGAGAGAGAGAGATAAAACAATTATTATTTCATTGAAATGTTCTACGAGTCAGGTAGGCGGACTCCTCAGTTCAGGACTCCGGTGGCTTGTGCGGATGCCTGGACCAGTCTGATGATGCGACACTGGTCCTCGAGACCATTGCTGGTAAGGGCTGCCTCCCACTGCTCGTATGATGTCTGTAATGTTTTTAGATGAGGTGGTTTTTGGGGACAATTCCAGGAAATGTGAAACAGCGTAGGCTTATCGCCGCACCATGGACAGAAGGGGCGGTATTTGGAAGAAATAGAGGTTTGGTTTCGTTTATGGGGTTTTAACGTCCTAAAGCGGCTCAGGTCATGACGGACGCCTTAGTGGAGGGCTCCGGAATAATTTCGACCACCTGGGGTTCTTCAACGTGCACTGACACACAGTACACGGGCCACTAGAATTTCGCCTCCATTGAAATTGAACCGCAGACGGCACGGCCGCGCTGAGGCGGAAGAGCGGCCACTTATTGTGACCAGAAATGAGCACCGCCGCTAGGAGCAGCACGTGTTTTAGCAGCTATGCCATGGAGAGTCTAAATGTCACCTGGAGGGAAAGCTAGAGGGCACTTCATCTACTTTAGGAATGCCGAGAATATAGCGTAGAGTACTTCTCTTGGTACTAAAACACGACTACGACTGCAGAAATGCAAACATTCGCAAAACATACATTGCAAGGAAGCGTTGTTTTACAATCAATATGTCGTGTAATAAAATATGCTTACTGTACATTGCAGTAGGAGTATAAACTTTATTTTCGTCGACCAAGGTAGCAGTTGGTGTGGGGTTGTAACCCCATCAAGTGGCCATGAGCCCGTGGCGTTCGTCGACTTCTAGGGTTCTTGTCACAACCCGGATCTGTGTGTCTGAGTCGGAGCTGAGCAATGCGGCCTCCCACTGGTCTGGATTCGAGAGCTGCAAACCTCGCGGAGGGGAGTCCTGAGGGCAAGCCGAGAGTATGTGGGATAGAGTGGCATGTTGGCCACATAGTTGACAGGAGGGAAAGTAGACCACAGGGTATATATACGCGGGCATATATCGCGGGGTTGGGGAAGGGGTTTGTTTGGAGTTGCCTCCACGCAACCTCTTGCGGTTTGATGAGAGAAATACGTGCGGGGGGATATAGAAGTCTACCTAAACGATAGTGCATGGTTAGTTTACATTTTTGCATTGTGAAAAAATAGAAACGTTTCATTGGTGCAGTCTGCTACTGCGGGACGCGCCCTATGTTACGTCCGTGCATAGGCTATGTTCGTACTGTGAGGAACTTGCCCGAGTCCCCTTTTTTCTATCAAAACTAGTTTGCGCGCACTAAGGGCTGGCTCTCGGTAGGCCTGGCGCTGCACGTAGATTTTACCAAGAAGAAATTGCTGTGGCTCAGTTCAGCGAGACAGGTTATACGGAGCGGAAGCAAGCCACTGCGGCTTCGTGCCGCTCTCTGGCGAAGGGATCCCTAGAAGCAGCCCGGAGCCTCCAATTCCCTGTAAAAGAACTGGTTCCGGCGACCGGTTCTGGCTTCATATCTCATGCGTTGTCTATGTTTTTGCACGGGACTGCCAACTGTCTCTGTGTTGAGCCACCTCCGCTGTCTCTTCCGGATAGAGAAGTTAGAGAATAGGGGGAGCGAGGAGAAAGAGAGAAGGGCAGAGAAAGGAGACGCACCTCACAACAGCCATCGTCTAGCCGGCAAAACGGAAAGGGCGACGACGGCATGCACAACAGATACACCTGGTTGCAAGAGTACCTTTGAGTACCCAGCCCCGTAGGGCCTGGAGCGACAGACTCCCCGGCTGTCCCTCTCGCGTTATCTAGACGGTGAGCGCTTCCCTATAGCAAGAGCGAGTCACTGGGCGAACCACGTGAAACAACGGTTGGAGCGACGGTTGGCGCAGCGGCGGACGTGACTGCGAAGTGCACAGCTGTGCCGCCGGCGTTCTCCCGTTCGAGGTCATTCGAGGAACAGATTTGGCCTTCAGCTCTGCATGCGAGAAGTGGAGCTTCGCTCCAAAACTTGAATTAGGAAGTGCAAACCCCTCCTACCATTAGTCACAAATACAACATGCGGGTATTTGCGTGAAATAATTCATGAAGTGGAAGTCGTTCCTGCATGCAATGCGCGGCCACCACCAGTCTTCAAAATGAACCAAAAGCAATCCTCAGTGAGTACGGTTAACATAAGTTGCGCTTGTCGAAGTACTTAATTTTGCGCTTTCAAAGTGTCTCCGTGACTCCTACGATAAATGTGCAGAGTGGTCGCGGCAGCAGACTGCTCAGTTCTCAGTTCACAAAAAAACTTGTTCCCCTCTTTCACCTTTCAATGCACAGGTAGCACTGGTTCCCGCTGAGCAAAACCAAGCTCACTGCGCAAATGGCTTCCAGTGAGGGGGGCAAACGGAATTTAGTCCTAGCATGCACCAGACACTGTGCTCAGCTCACTTCGAGTTGAGCGCCTTCGGATGCTTCGGATCTAAACTGCGTGCGTAGCTGCACTACAGAACTGCAAAGCGCACAAAACATCAGTATAAACTACAGTGGTGAAAATGAAACTTAACAACCAATAAAAATTCAATCCATTGCACAGTCATCAAGCCACTAGATATCAATCCGTATTGCTGTCTTCCCAGCATGCCTCGGGTGTCCATGGTGGATGAAGTGAAAAGCCGCCAGCTTTCCTTTAGTGCAAAGTAAGAAATTCTATGGGCTATCCTCTGCGCTGATTCTGCGTGGTTTCCTATGGAGCAGCAGCTCACGCACAGAACACTTGCGACCTCCGTCATAGTTTCACCCTTCAATAGATGATGGGACACATAGGTCCCACTTTACGCACTGACTTTCTTTTTACATTGAACGCGCAAGCAAAATGCAATTCGGCATTGAGTGGTGTGGCTCCCTTTATAATGCTTTAAAGAAAACACTCAGTGAAGTTTTTTGCACTTATCAAAAGGTAGAGCCACAAATTCGCTTGGTTCTGTTTTTTTTGTGTCCCACTTTGCCTTTTTTGCTTGTTTTGGAAGCAGCCTGAACTGCAGTGAGATTCCTGGTAAGTGAAGTTACCTATTTCTTGCACTACAGAAACGTCCAGAAAAAAGGAGGGAGTATAAGTTTATGTTATCTGATGAAAATAAGTTCGTATGAATAAATCTTGCTGCAGCTGTGCGTTTTGACGACTGTAGTTGTAGGGTTAGCGAGTCTAGTGCGTGCGCAAACTTGAAGCTGGAGTAGGATACCACGATTTGGTGGAAGACGGCTGATGTGGTATCCTACAAATTGCGATATTGTAGAAATGTGCACATCATGTCCTAATTATTATGACCCTGATAGTGTTGTGCAATTCCAACGAACCCTTAAAAATGGGAAGAAAAGGCAGTGGAGATGAATTGTCCATGTGTTGTGAAAGAATGCAACACATGGATGGGCAGGGTTGATAAATTCGACCAGAAAAGGAACGCCTTGTCCAGCAAACCACCGTTCAACGCGCTGGCGGAGCCGTATTTTTTACTTCATCTTGGACGCAGCGGCGGTCAAGCCTCCATTAAAATTTCCTCCCTGAGGCCTGTCACCTATCTACAGTTCCGTCTGATGCTTGGGGATCAGTTGATGGCCAAAACACCTTCTGAAAATCAAGAAACACCCTGAAAAAACAAGAAAGGCAAGAAGAATGGACGCGCAATGAGTGGTGTTCCTGATGAGCTCCGATTTGCCGGAAATGGCCAGCACCCCGTGCTCACTGGGAAACGAATGTCGTGCCGGTGGTGCTCTACAAAGCAGAAGGAAGTGCGCACCAAATACCTTTGCAAATTGTGAAATGTACCACTTGCATCGCTGGCTTTGGTCCGTTTCACTGCCGGTGACAACTTGCCTGAGGCGGATGGTGGAACATACCCTGTCCCACATGATGAATACATCCGATGTGGTTGGTGGGACATCCGCTGTCCCGCTATTTTCTCTTTTGTGAGCACAGTTTCCACTCGGGTTTTTTGTTTTGTTTATAATAAACCTCCTAGAAAGTCTCTGCAGGTGATGAAAAAAAAAGTGCTAAGTTTTTCTCCTTGCATCCATCAAAGGGTTGAACATCCCAAACTTAATATATGCCTGTTTATTCATCTAACTCCATAATTCTTACCAGGTAGAAGGTTTCATACTCCTTACTGTCAAATACTGCGGTTTCCGACCCGAGAAGCACATTCGCCTCTTCGGTGCTTCGCAGCGAGCACCGGAGGCCCATACAGTGACTTGTTGCTTGGTCTCGTCAATTAAAGAGCTGTTTCATGACATCGTGCCGCCGATAGCAATTCCTGACCGAGTGACCGGCAGCTGAGCGTACAGGTGTGCGACTATATGTGCAGGACAGCTTTGCATTCCCTGCCAATGTGACTGGATGGACGTGCTTTCAAACGATGATTTGATTTCTTTATTCATTTGGCTACTGTAAGAAGAGCATAATTATGTCTTAATACAGGGCAAGAAGTTGGTTGTGCCTGACAGCGATACCGGCCGCGCAATCTGCAATGAGCGGGTGTTATTCTTTAGGGCTCCCAGAAACGAAACTTATGAAAGCCTGACGAAAGCCCATGATCCATACCGACCACTTAGAGAAAGAACGCCGACCGTTTTCTCGCGACTACAGTTGTGAAAACCATTTCGAGAGTGGTTCCGTCAGCTGGACTATTTTTCGAAAGCATGCAGCAAAGCCACACTTGTAGAACCTCAACATCGATGAAATGTTATTGCATCGCATTCCATGCGATGAGCCAGAAGTGGGTCTGACAGTGAACAATCTAAATTGCTGCGTTTCAATTAGGATGCGACAATTGACCAAACAAAAAGATCTGTCAACAGCAAGTCACGCAGTTTGGGGAAAGCTCGCGAAGCTGGCACCCGAGACGCCAAATATGTGAAAGACGATCTTGGTTAACGCAGCCGACCTTAGAATGATTGAATGGGAGGCCATCTCCTGTGGTTTCTAGGAGGCTTCAAATTTATAGCACGGCGCTAACGCGAAACTGAACTGCCCATCACCTTTGCCCCGGCCGCGCTGGCTCAGTGGTTAGGGCGCTCGGCTACTGATCCGGAGTTCCCGGGTTCGAACCCAACCGCGGCGGCTGCGTTTTTATGGAGGAAAAACGCTAAGCGATGTCAGTGCACGTTAAAGATCCCAAGGTGGTCGAAATTATACCGGAGCCCTCCACTACAGCACCTCTTTCTTCCTTTTTTCTTTCACTCCCCTCCTTTATCCCTTCCCTTACGGCGCGGTTCAGGTGTCCAACGATATATGAGACAGATACTGCGCCATTTACTTTGCCCAAAAAACCAATTATTATTATTATTATTATTATTATTATTATTATTATTATTATTATTATTATTATTATTATTATTATTATTATTATTATTATTATTATTATTATTATTATTATTATTATTATTATTATTATTATTATTATTATTATTATTATCAACTTTACGTAAACTGAGGGAGCCGACGGCGTGTGCTCGCTGATAACTGATACTGCCCAAGCTTGCCTACATGTATTCGTGCCGCGGCCAAAGAAATTAAACAAATGTGCATGATGGTTTCGTTTCTGTGTTTCGCTTCTGGATTTTTCTGTTCTGAGGTTTAGCTTTAAGCATTCGAATAGACATCGAGATCAGTGACGTCCTTGTAATGTTTGACATTACTCCATTTTCTCATCATAAAATTTGGAAATAGCAACGACGAAGTATCCCGTGGTTTCAACATCGTGTATACAATTCATAAATCGATTAATACATCCTTTAGTTTCTACAGCGACACGAGGCACGTGACAGCAGGAAGCAAAGCACAGCTTGAACATGTTGACAGCTGTGTAGACGTTTAATTAGTGCCTTCGAGCCCCTCTAAATGCATTTGACACAGTACTCACTTAACTGCACTCAATTATTATAAAACAGTGCTCCTCCTAAACTTCAGTTAGTCGGACGCAACTATATATATGCGCTTAGTAGGCAGTTATTATAAGCACCATCAATTAATCGAGTACTTATGTGGTCTTGAGTCTAATTATAGCCCGGATTGTGGGCAGAGATATAAAGCCACGTCCTTCCAACCAAGAAGAGTTGTTTCAAGCAGGCGAGGCATCATATATGGATAGAAATAAAAGCGCCCGTACGAGGCGCGCCCAAAGAAACGCGAGGCAAAGCGAGGCGACAAACAAGGAGGCTGGATGGAAGGTAGGAGCGTCCCCTTTGAAACTGGGTGATGGCAGTTGCCCACGTGGTCAGCTTTTTTTTCCCCTTTATTTTTGTTTAAATGTATTGTAAGTAATGAAATTTCGCCATTTTCTTTCATTACGTCTTCCTACACTTTTAACCTTATGTCACCTCTCTGCTTTTGAGCCACCAATCTTCCAATCGCATTTTGTTAATTTCCACCGCAGGTTTTCTTACACGACTATTGTTATCTCTATACTCTATATATGGCCTCAGGAAGAGTTACTGTGCCTGCATCGACATCGGGATGAATATATACCATCACATTTTAGTATGAGGTGTTCTATCGTTTCTACTGATTTACCGCACACAGCACATGTGTCATCTTCTTCGTTAAATTTCTTTTTGTACTCGGCCCACAGTACTCGTGCTGCCCCTTGCGGCCCCGCCGTCCGTAAAAGTCACACTAACTGCCGCGCCTCCTCCGACGTCGGATCACCGATCCTTCCTCCACCGTGATGTATACCAGATCGACATAGTTTAGTTTCGAGTTGTGGTGCTCGGCCATCACGCTGCTGCTTGTTAATCTTTTGTTCCATTATGTAACCACGTCAGTTAACATAGCAACCGCTGGGTTACGACTTAATAAAGTGACATTGCTTTGGAGGCCGCCGTTTTGTATTCTATCTGTGTAATCAGCATAACTCGGAGGCTCGAAACGTGACCAGCAGAGCTAACGCTCTAAAAGTACTAATGCATACCCTTTCAAATTGTATACTACCGCGAGAGGGTTTTATTGCGCTGTACACTGTATTTGGCTGAAGCTGATGGTTGCCAGGACAAATGGTCGCTTGCAAACGTGTAAAATATTAGACAGTTAGCGTACCGGAGACTTCTACCGGTTTAACGGACGCCTCCCGCGCACGCGCAGTGCCCTCGCCAGACCTCACCCGCACCACTGCTCTGAGCACCTGGCGACTGGTAAACCGGTATACGCCGACGCTAATACGTCTCCGGTACGCTAAATCTCGCTATGGTCACTTGGTGGTGACGGCTGCCCGGCAATTAGGAAGACAGTGAAATGCTTTCAAAAGAAATACTTTACTGGGCTGACTTGCCCTCACAAACAAGTGAGCAACGCAAAAGTGGAAGACAATACACAAAAAAGGCACATGGGACAATCGCTGGACATCAATCGTTGCCTCTTCTGTGTCTTGTCTTCCACTTCATCATCATCATCATCAGCCTGAGGCTACACCCACTGCAGGGCAAATGCCTCTCCAATGTTTCTCCGATTAGCCCTGTCCTTTGCCAGCTGCGCCCACCCTATGCCTGCAAACTTCCTGATCTCATCCACTTACCTAACCTTCGCCCCCCCCCTCCCCTCTGCTTTGCCTTCTGTTGGAATCCACTCCGTTACCCTTTAAGGACCAGCGGTTAACTTGCCTTCGCATTACATATACTGCTCAAGCCCATTTCTTCCTCTTGATTTCCACTAGGAGGTCATTAAGCCGCATTTGTTCCCTCATCCACTCTACCCGCTTCCTATCTCTTAACGTTACATATATCATTTTTCTTTCCATGGCTCGCTGCGTGTCCTCAATACTTGCTGTGATTTATTTAGTTCTCAATACATTGCTCACAGCAGCATACAAAATCTTTCTTGGTTCTTTACCAGGCATTATCGAATTAGTCTCATTGGCTGCTGTATGCACACGTTGCTGTATGCACAGGGATCCATTTCTTCGCTTTTTCCCAATCTAGTGTGTCTCATGTCATGTCAAAAACATCCCGTTGGTACCAGCCTGCACCAAGCTGGGTACTGTTGCCGCCATTACACGCTCTAAAGCCTCTTTTAACCGTTCGCAAATAAACTGCATAGCCACTTCTTTTTCCAACAAGTTTCCTTCGAATTGATACCAAGTGCCTTCAGGTGGCTGCAGAACTTTCTAAGTGCCTGCTTCTCTCTTGTTCGAATCTTTGCCATACAGCTGTCTGTTGTAGCCTCAACCTTTTCATGGTTCTTTGGTTTCTGTACTCGTCCCAGTTCTGTTGAAATTCGGACAAGGGTCTGTTTTCTCATTTTGCTTTCTGGTGCGTCTTGGAAGCTGCTTGGCGGCTTGACAATGCATATTTTGATATGCATGTCCCACCAACATTTGGGCCTCTTAGAAAAGTACCAAATCTATCTCTCTGTTAATTCCTTGTAGACCTTTATTATAGGTCCATGATCTACGAGACTTTTCGAATACACTTTTCTACCCCTTGTGATATGGTCATCAAATGACGGTCATTCATGTGCCAAATTTCGTGCTCCATGTTATGTTTTCCCGGACCAACCTCATCATTTCCTTAGAAGGACTTGGTTGTAGGCCAGTTGGTAGGACATCGTGACGAGCAAAACTGCAAAACAGGACGGGACATAGGCAGGCGGGGTCCTGTCCTGTTTTGCGGTTTTGCTCGTCACGATCATCATTTCCTGTATGCCAAATCATTACGATTTAGGTTTTATGGTTGCTACAAGTACTATTTATTCCTCCCTTGTCTATTTTCATTACACTCAGCCTTTAATATAAATCTCCGTAATTATGTAGTAAACTTGCCTGCTTTTCCATCAAATTATCAAAGATGTGAGCGACACATGCATGCAGGGCGATGCTAGACATAGTTCGTCATCTCTTTCCTAGGCTTTAACACGGGAAAAACGCAAGCCACCTGGTAAAGTCGCTATGGAGCGCCTTACTCTGGCCAAGAAAGAGATTTTGCAGCATTTGGTTGGTGATGCCGTCCGGACCAGGTGTACATCCAAGTCGCAGGCTGCTCAGAGCCGTCTACAATTCTCGAAGCGTGACCGGCGTCCATGACAAATGTGGGCGGAATAGGGGGAGGACAGGGCAAAGTTACAATATTTGCGCACACAAACGCGGTCAGCGAATTTCTCAGCCAAGTCAGAAAGAGGCTTCTTGTTGCGCAATTCGAAGGCGTCAAAAAGCATTGAAGCACGAGATTCACGAGGGAAGACTACCAATGACACCCCATATTCCTGCTATCTAGGAAGATACGGGCAAGCTTGCATAGAATGAAGCCGATTTTGAACTGCAGAGTTTGTATGCCATCGAATTGCAGAATTCAGCCAATTGATTGTTCTCTTTAGGACTCTGTCATCCTCCTTCCTCAAGAATTGCCGCTTCGCCCTCTTCCACGCTGCGCAAAGACGAGTTTTAAACCAAGAACCTGAAAATGGTCGCGTTTTTGAGTTCTGGAGTTGCTGCAATTTTATTAAAAACTTATCTCTAGAAACGCATCCTAGGAGCTCTCTGTACTTGTCCCAGTTGACAATAAGGCTGATTCCTGAGCACAGAAGCCGATAGTCGACAGCAAACACAAAAGTTGGATAATGGTCACTCCCCATGCGGTCAGGTGCCGCTGACCATTACACCAGGACATAACTTGGATGCACTGTCAGTTTTACGGCTGCCGTTGAGCCAACCACAAAACGGTGGCAACCCATCCTGTTCGGTAAGGACGTTACAAATTTGAAATGAGTGGAGGAAATATTTTTAATGCACTTTTCTGGGCGATAATTGGGGGCTCTTGCGCCGGACAACGTAAACGATTCCACAAAAAGCCAAAGAATCACTTTTTACTAAGAACAATCACTGGATGGAGTTGGCCTCAGTGTAAGAGCCCCTAAGTGGCCGAAACTAATCTGGGACCCACCAATTATGGCGCTCTTTTCTCTCTTCTTTCTTCAATTCGCTCCTTCATCCATTCCCCTCCCTTAAGACGCCTCTCACAGCTTGTAAGTGCAGCTTTGGGGCGTTTTAACCACCGGGACATAAAAATGACATTGAAATATTTTCTACTGAGCCATCCGTCACTGAGAGCGAAAATAGAGGGTAGTATTAATGAAAAAAAAAAGGCGTTGGTTAGCTCTGGTTAGACCTGGAGTGACGCGATAGCTACATCTGGCCGAGTGGAACTTGCTCAGTCGAATTGGAAAGTCAAAGTCGCCGCTTCGTTTCGGTGGGCATTCTTTCTTCATCTTCGTCCCACTTGACACGGCGCATGCGCACAGCTGTTTGATGCAGCTGTTGCGCGCCGCGCCGCCGGCAGCAGCAGCTGCTCCGCACCACGTGACTAACCCACGTGACCAACCACGTGACGAACGGCGCCGCCACGGAGCTCAAGTGGTGCCACGCTGAAGGGTCGAAGAGATGGCGTAGTGTAGCTATCAGTACAGAAATCAAAAATTCGTTTGGAGGAAAGGAACTGACGCTGTAACTGCTCCGGTGAAGCGGCGCTCCCGGATTCGAACCTCGGACCAGGACGAATTTTTTTTTAACTACGAAGTCTCTGTGAAAGTTGTATAGCTTTCCTTTGTAGCCGTATGGCTGCGTTCGGGTGGATGCTAATGAGTCATTACTCTCTTATTCCAAATTTACTCCACCTTGGGGGATTCCCCTAAAAACATGTGACTGATGCAGCAACTGTTTCACTTATCCCGGTGGACACCCAAACCGCACCGTAAGGGAAGGGATAAAGGAGGGAGTGAAAGAAGAAAGGAAGAAAGAGATGCCGTAGTGTGGAGGGCTCCGGAATAATTTCGACCACCCGGGGATCTTGAACGTGCCCTGACATCGCACAGCACACGGGCGCCTTATTTGGCATTTCGCCTCCATCTAAGCGCGGCCGCCGCGGTCTGGTTCGAACCGGGAACTCCGGATCAGCAGCCGAGCGCCTAACCACTGAGCCCAGCGGCGGATAAATAGTATTAATCGCACTCGCACTCACCGTCAACTTCCACTGACTGCCTGTGAACTTCGAGTTTTCTTCATCCATGGCTCGACAGAGAAGATCCAGTGCACTCATATTTCGAGGAAAGCTTGTTATAGTTATACGAGGGCAATTTGGAGGTTTTTCTGTCCCGAACACACCTGCAAGATGAACAAAACCACTTTAGAAGTCGCACATTCTGCACTCCCCCGATCATAATTCGTGTTTGCAATTACTGCTTAAGTTCACTGCAAGCTAGAATTGTAGATAGAGTTCATTGGGGAGACCCCCCCCCCCCCCCCCAACACCGGATGCGCACTACTATTTCAATTAATGAAGTGTTTCACGCTCTGTCTTTAAAGAAATGCGAGCTCTTCCCATTGGAAAGATTTCGCTGCCAATTGCAACGAAAAAAAGAGAGCTCTCTATTCTAAAAGACCGTTTATTTTTTAATAGCACAGTACAGTTCCTTCCTCTACAGCACTTACTGTGAAAAAGAATGCTTCATCAAGTCTTTTTGTGTTTACTTTTTTATACACTGGGCTTCGTTTACCGCCACCATCACCCGGTCTTTTCGTTCATTTTTAAGCCACGTGGAGCGCCCGAACTATGCAGCTATTCACCGCGAGATCGACCAGCAGATGGCGGAACCGTCGCTCCGCTAGTGTGGATCGGGAGCCGGTGGCAATGGCGGAAACGTATGCGGTGACGGTTAGCTTCGTAAGAAGTTGACGGTGCTTTTTGTGCCTAAGAAAACATACCGCTTACAATGTTTAGGAATACACGGCTTAAAAGTTTTCGATATTGCAAAAAAAAAAAAGCTTAGACTCTGCAAACGCTGCGTGAAAGAAGCGTGGATGGAATTAAAGCAGGGTACCGGCACATATCCCCTATTTTGTGATTTGCTCACTTGGTTTTGAATGCGTTTGCCTTGTACCACGCTCAAGTGTCTGATAGTTTTATAGCGCAACACTTGTCTAATAGCTCTTTTGTTTTTCCCCACCCCTGCCTCTCTCCGAAGAAGTAATATAGTTACGCGGGTGTCAGACAAGGACAATTAGCGTCACGCGCAGCTAATGCATTTGGCCACGTGAAGTACCACTATGGCGAAGCGGTGCTACACTGGGAGGAAAAGGTCCATTCGGAATGCATTATTCCTGCAGCGTATCGCGTATGCGTTCCTCCTACTATATTTTTTTTTTGTGAGGCGAAGGAGCTGCGCCTCTCTTCCACCACAGACATTTCCTTAGCCATAGACACGACGAACCATGGGAGATATATTGCCACCTGGTGTTCTCAGGTGGCGCTGAAGTGTCTTCGAAGACGTTGAAGTGTCTCTCGCTGGCTGGCTGGCTGCTTGCTGTATTCTGCTGGTTAGCGACCTGTCTCCCTGTTTTCCGTTACATATTTTGGTGTAGGCGCTGGGTAAAGATCCCTGTATATGTCTCATACTCCTCCGGATACCCTGGGCTCCAGTCCTTCGCTAGTGGACACCCCCGTGCACCGTGCTAGCCGGAGAAATCAAGGCCTACCTCCCGAACACGGGCTTTTGGAGTCTGCCAGAGCACCCACCCATCGACCTGTCATGCCAGCTGCTGCCTACTACACCTTGCAGAATCCGCGACTGCCCAAACCATTCCACGGCAGTCAGCTCGAAGACGTAGAGGACTGGCTTCTCGAGTTTGAACGCGTGGCCTCATTCAACCAGTGGGACGACGCCGCTAAACTTCGAAACGTCTTCTTTAGTCTCGAGGATGGTGCACGTACCTGGTACGAAAACCGAGAAGACGCCCTAACATCATGGCACGAGTTCCGCCGACGCCTGCTGGAGACCTACACCAGCACGGATCGTCGAGAACGGGCTGAACGGGCTTTGCAGTCTCGCATTCAGATGCCGAATGAGACTGTAAGCATGTACGTGGAGGATATGACTCGGCTCTTCCGGCGAGCTGACCCGGCCATGCCCGAAGATAAAAAGGTGCGCCATCTCATGCGCGGCGTTAAAGAGCAACTTTTCGCTGGCCTCGTGCGCAGTCCACCTGGGACTGTTGCTGAGTTTCTCTCGGAGGCGGTCACGATGGAGAAGATGCTCTTGCGGCGGTCTACCACCTACGACCGGCCGGTACTCGCCGCTTCACTTACAGAGCCGCTTCCTGCCTTCGGGGCTAACCCTGGTCTTCTCCGCGACCTGATCCGCTCCGTTGTGCGCGAAGAGCTCCAGGCGCTTTTCGGTGCTCCCCTGCCGACGGCCGGCTCTCTCGCTAGCCTGGTCCGCGAAGAGGTTCAAGCCTTGAGACCTTCGTTCCCGTCCGTTGACCCGCCGCCTTTACCAACGGAGTGCCGTCGTCCAACGTACGCTGAAGCCTTGCAACGTCCTGCGCCCTCTTCGGCGCAGTTTCCTCCGTCCAATCAAGGCTCGCTGTTTTCCGCACACCCCGACACGTACTACATCGACAATCGACGATCACCCCAGCGGAAGACGGACCTGTGGCGTGCTCCGGATCGGCGGCGTCTCTGCTTTCACTGCGGGGAACCCGGTCATCTGTATCGCCAGTGCCCGTATCGACAGCTTGGGCTGCAGGGGTTCCCTATCGACATGCCCCGTCCACCAAGAGGTCAACGACCCCGGGAGATCGAGGACTACGTAGCCCAGCAGCGCATGGCGACAATTCCCCAGCGGCAGTCTCGGTCTCCATCACCACGCCGACCTTCGCCACAGCCCCAAAGCTCCTCCTGGATGGCGCAGAGACGGTCGCCAAGTCCCCGCCGGGAAAACTAAAGAGAGCGACCTCAGGGGGCGAGGCCGCTGGCAATCGATACGAACAAGACCCCCCGACAACGCGAACAGCGACCGACCGCGATTTAAAGGCAACGACTGCAGTACCTGAACTCGGAGATCGATTCTCGTTGGATATACCCGTGCTTCTCGATGGCTATAAGGTTAGTGCTTTGGTGGACACTGGCGCTGATTTCTCGATTTTAAGCGGAAAGCTAGCGGCGCTTCTTAAAAAAGTAATGACACCATGGTCCGGCACGCAGATTCGCACGGCTGGCGGACATGTCGTAACTCCGCTTGGCCTATGCACAGCAAGAGTCCAAATTCGCAGCTCCACATTTGTTGTCAGCTGCCTAGTTCTACCGAACTGCTCCCGTGACTGTATCCTTGGCGTTGATTTTCTCCGAGAGTATGGAGCTATTATTGACCTCCGAAAGCGCACTGTCACATTTTCTACCGAGAAAGCTGATGTTTACTCCGAGGACTGTCCACGCCGCGCCGCCCTTAGAATATCCGCCGAGAGCGTTTGGATTCCGCCACGCGCCAGCGTTTTTGTGAGTGTTCACTGCGACGGACTACGTGAAGGGACAGCGGTCGCAGAGGGCAACCTGTCCCTTTTGCTCACCCACGGCATCTGCTCAGCGCGAGGTCTCATCCATCTCCGCGACGGCTGCTCTGAGCTCCTGGTGACTAACTTCTCTAACGAGCCCCGGCACCTTTTTCGTGCTACTGCCATCGCATTCGCCGACCCCTTAGCGGAGGTTTCTGAATGTTTCGCGTTCGAAGCTGTTAGACCTGTGCGCCCATCCCTTGACATCAGCCCGGACCTTTCGGTGACTCAACAGCGAGAACTACGTGCCCTCCTACTTGAATACTCCTCCTGTTTCGCTTCTTCGTCGAAAGTCCGGCAAACGGCTCTTCTCAAGCACCGCATCATTACGCCCGACGATGCCCGCCCCATCCATCAGCAGCCGTACCGTATCTCACCGAAGGAGTTTGAGGCGATCCAAACGCAGGTGAAGGAGATGCTTTCAGATGGAATCATTCAACCTTCCAGCAGCCCCTGGTCTTCACCTGTCGTGCTGGTGAAGAAAAAGGATGGGACACTCCGCTTCTGCGTGGATTATCGGAAACTGAACAACATCACCAAAAAAGACGTGGCGTGGAAAGGGTCATCGCGTATGCAAGCCGCACGCTTTCTCGCGCTGAAACAAACTATTCGACCACAGAAAAAGAATGCCTTGCGGTTATGTGGGCAACCATGAAATTTCGTCCGTACCTCTACGGCCGCCCGTTCAAAGTAGTTACCGACCACCATTCGTTGTGCTGGCTTGCAAATCTTCGCGACCCATCGGGGCGCCTAGCCCGATGGAGCCTCCGCCTCCAAGAATTCGATTACACCATTGTGCACAAATCTGGCCAGACGCACGAAGACGCTGACGCACTCTCTCGCGCGCCCGTCGGGTTAGCGGATGATAGCATAGAGGACGAGAGTGGTTTTATTGGAGTTGTCAGCGCCTTAGACCTAATGACCCGCCAGCGAGCTGACCCAGACCTGCGACCTATCATTGATTATCTGGAGGGCCGAGCTTCTGTCGTACCCCGACAATTTTCTAGAAACCTGCCGGCCTTCTGTCTCCGGAACGGCATTTTGTTTAAGAAAAACTCCAGCACTGTTGACCGAGCGCACCTCCTCGTCGTTCCGGCAGATCTCCGCGCCGATATCCTTCTTGCTTGTCACGATGAGCCGACCTCCGGCCACTTGGGCTTTGCCCGCACACTTGCACGCGTGCGCCAGGCGTATTATTGGCCCAAACTTTCTCACGCCGTCCAGCGTTACGTCAGAGGCTGCCGCGATTGCCAACGTCGTAAGGCGCCTCCTCTCAAGCCAGCGGGCTTGCTCCAACCTATTGAACCCCCTCGGACGCCTTTTGATCAAGTCGGCATCGATCTTCTGGGCCCATTCCCTGTGTCATCGGCCGGTCATAAATGGATCATAGTCGCGACCGACTATTTAACAAGGTATGCGGAAACTAAAGCGGTGCAGCGCGGTACGTCATCTGAGATCGCCCAGTTTTTTATGCAACAAATCGTGCTGCGTCATGGCGCACCGTCCCACGTAATCACTGATCGAGGTACGGCGTTTACGGCACAGCTCATGCGCGACGTGTTCGAGCTCAGTCACACGAACCATCGCAAAACTACTGCCTATCACCCACAGACGAACGGGCTCACAGAGAGACTCAACAGAACGATCGCCGACATGATCGCAATGTACATAGACTCGCAGCACAAAACCTGGGACGAGATTCTCCCGTACGTCACATACGCTTACAACACGGCCACCCAGGAGACGACCCGATTTACACCATTTCGTCTGGTCTACGGACGTGACGTTCAGACGATGCTGGATGCAATGCTTCCATGCAGCACTGATGACCACCCACTCACGCCAGACGCCGAGCAGTTCGCTCAGCGCGCCGAGGAAGCACGTCAACTTGCCCGTCTTCACATTCAGCGGCAGCAGGGCACGGATGCACGCCGCTACAACCTCCGTCGTCGGCACGTCGAATACCATCCGGGAGACCAAGTTTGGGTGTGGACCCCGGTACGCCGCCCAGGCTTGTCTGAAAAACTGATGTGCCGTTACTTTGGACCGTACCGAGTTTTGCGCCGCGTCACCGAAGTGACCTACGAAGTTCTTCCTGACGGGACTGTGCAGCCTCAGCGTCGTCCACCCCGCTCTGAGGTTGTGCACGTTGTCCGCATGAAACCCTACTGCACGCGGTAATGGATAGTACGCTCAGTGTTCTGCTAGTTTTCGCGTGGGACACCTTCGCCCACCTCCCTTGTACATTTTTGTGTGCTTGTGCTGTTTTTTTTTTCTCTTTCCACTGCCCATACTGCAACCCCGCTTTTGTTTTTCTTTTTTTTGGAGGGGGAGTAATGCCACCTGGTGTTCTCAGGTGGCGCTGAAGTGTCTTCGAAGACGTTGAAGTGTCTCGCGCTGGCTGGCCGGCTGCTTGCTGTATTCTGCTGGTTAGCGACCTGTCTCCCTGTTTTCCGTTACAATATTAGGTGCTGTGTTATCATTTTCTAGGCCCACTTTGATGCCCTCGGCGCCGACCTGCCTCAAGAAAGAAGACTTTGTCTGCTTCGTTGGCGTCCTTGAGGACTAAGAGGTCTAAATGCAGCGCTGATAGCGTACTGCCAGGTAGGTGCTTCGCAGATCATGAATGCTGCCCTGGCTAGACGGCGTAGGAACTGCTCCGAACTATTCTTCCAAAGTAAAATCCCACCTGCATTGTACGGAAATTTTAGGCGCACAGAAAAGCTGATTTCACGTGTGCAGTTCACAGAGTGTTACAGCCAAGTGGAATCAGTTCGCCAAACTCACTACGAGGCGAGTGCTTTTGCAGCCTATGTCAGTGAAGTTAATCGTGAGACGCTGAGCGAATGACTGAACGCGAGTGTCATTGGTCGAAAATGACATTAAATCTGGCGTTGTGACTTCAGTATCACAAACTCCTCAAATTCAGGAGCTTCGTAAATTAATTTTCATTCTCCTGAAGTGCAACTTACGAATCTGTCGCTGCGAAGACACCGCAAAAGAGTGCTCATTAGTGCGGTTAGACTTGCGCAAAGAGCGTTGAGACAATGAAGAATAATTTACCGCTAAAATTTTCGGACAGTGAAATCAATGTTACGCCAAAAATGTACCGGAAATAATACCTTTCTTATTAATTCACTGCCATGAAACAAATGACTTGTCTTCGTATTCTTGCGACTGTCAACTATCTATCACTACTCGCCAAGTAAGCACTGTCACGCAAGAAGGAATGCCAGATAGTTAAGCGCACATGATATTAAGGTCCGCCCCGTAGACTGATGATTCACGTGTCATGTTTACATTATTTTCTTAATTTTTACTTGTCAGTAATAATAAAGGTTTTGCACGGTAGGGGCCAATAGCAACGTTACTGTACTAGGCTCACAGTGGCGTACATTCATCAAGTTTGAACATGTCATTCAGCAGTGGTGAATACTAAATACTAAATTTGCCACTTAGTCAAACTGGCAACATAGGTTAAAAATTTAAGGTTAAATTTTCTGTTGCTTTCTCAAGTACAGTAGAGGTCCCATATGACTCACGTGCACATAGGTCATGATAAACCTTTATAGTACGCGTTGGGTTAAACGGGAGGTGGCATAGACACGAGGTTTTAGTTTTAAAACCATGATGTATTTGCAGTATAATCGGGCATAGAGTCCTTCGTGCCAGAACCCCGATTGCGTCTTGCAAGGCACAGTTTTCGATTCTTCATCTGAAAAGCTCAAAGCGCCTATCTCGCATTGTGTTGACCATTCACTCTCTGGGCAGGTCGTAGGTCGTCGCTTACTCATTTAAAACGCTGCCACGCTCAGTGATGCTCTTCCTTCGCGCGCGTCGCTGCGGATCTCGAAGTCCTGCGCTGCCGTCGAGTGTGCTAGCTGCATCCAAGGCTGCTGATGGGATCTGAGGTTACGCGCCGCGTTTCACTCGACTAGGACCTTCTCGGTGTGTGTTCACCTGGCTGGTAGGCGTGCACAGTGCCGGTAGTGCCCTTGTACTTTAGAACGTAAATAGATGTAAATTGTGTTCGCAGTGAGATATAATCTGACATGTAGTTATAGCTACGTGTCGAAGACGCGTTGAATTTTATGCAAAGTGCACTGTCTGCACAGGAAGACTATGAAAGTTTCCTGTCTTTTTGCATAAAAAGCGGGCAGTGCCTTACGTCTCGGGAGAGAAAACATTTAGATGGCCCTCAATGCATATATTTTCATTATGTGACTGAATAACACTTAGTGAGCGAAACGTCACCGTGTCATGCAGTGTATGGAAGTTGAATGGTTGATGAGAGTTCAACGTCCCAAAGTGGCTCAGGCTATGAGGGACGCTGTAGTGGAGGGCTCCGGAAATTTTGACCACCTGCGGTTCTTCAACGTGCACTCACATCGCATAGTGCACGATCCTCCAGCATTTTGACTCCATCGAAATTCGACCGCCGCGGTTGGGTCGAACCCGCGTCTTTCGGATCAGCAGTCGAGCACCATAACCACTGGGCCACCACGGCGGATAGTTTATAGAGAGGGAAAGCAAAGCAGCGTTGCCACGACGAGTAGCATACTACACCTTTCTTTTTCGCCTCTTCTGCTCTGAAAACTGATATAGAAACGACGCGAATATATTCTTGCTGACGGTTGATCTGCCGCCTAGAAATTCTTTCAGTAGATCATGCTACGTTAGGATGCGTTAGATCTGCACGAAAATATTTGGTTTCCAAGCTCAGCGCAACGTATACGCAGCGCCCTCCACTCGTAGGCGGCGCATGCCCGTGAGAAGAAGGAAGATCCGCTCTCTTGACAGCACTCATTGCGTGAAGGTAACAGCAACAACAACTTTGCTGCTTGGCCATGAAATTAAACTGTTTCTAAAAGCAAGTCATGAGTGTACCCAAACTCAAGGACAAAAAGTTCTGATTGCCTCAACGGGCATCAACTTAACTAAATATCATATTTCATTAGTGTGCAGGAATCTATTATCAGTTGAATATTGTGAATACAGGTAGCTTTAGAGCCGATCGCAGATCCTGGAAATTCCGAAGCAAGTCACGTAAGGCATATATATTGCCAGTAAGCAAGAAACCGCAAACTAGCCTTCCGTGTTGCAGTTCATTTGTTGTGACTGCAAGCTTCATCTAATACTTTGG
Source organism: Amblyomma americanum (assembly GCA_030143305.2). Lineage (NCBI taxonomy): Eukaryota > Metazoa > Arthropoda > Arachnida > Ixodida > Ixodidae > Amblyomma > Amblyomma americanum. Next base: position 72,201 of record JARKHS020027135.1, read on the forward strand.
AATTTTTTTCAGTGCAAGCATTGTAAATGTCGCGGCCATCTCTTTTGGTATAAAGAGCAGTTTTTAGTGTATCCAATTGCAAATATTTAACATGCTCGCGCAGTATCTTACTTGACCCTGTGTTCCGCAGATCAAAATAAAATCTGCAGGCTTCGTTCCTGTGAACATGCCGAAACAACGGACTTACATGTCAGGGCAGCGAAAAGTGCCAAAAGACAATATGCCGGCCTCATGTTTGCTGCTCGTCGAAGCGAATTGCTGCTCACCGGCTTTTATACCTGTGCACCCTATAAAGTAGGATAGCGCACTCAGTATGCTGGGAAGATGTGCAGTTTATATTGAGAATTTGTCGCCAAAGGTTATTCTCTCCAACAAAAAAAAAATCACTTTTATTTCGAGAGTCTATATAAAAATGATATGTCGCCAAGTGCAAAAAAAATGACTTCAAAAGCAAGTTCATCTATAGGTTTGTAATAAAATTTATACCGACGTTATTTGAAAAGTAATGGCAAAGACATAAAATAAATGTGAACCCTGTTATTTTCGCTCGGGGTGCAAAGACCTCGTATATATTTAGCCTCTTTCCGGTGAAATGCGTTCTTGAAAACTCTGAAGGTCTTCTCTTGGTTGTCAGGGTTGTCGGAGGTTCAAGGCGAGCAGACGCATAACAAAAAGTTTAGAATTCATAAATGCCGAAGACCTTTCTCGACCTTCCAAGTGTTGAAAAAAAAATGACACACGATGCTTCAGCTGAGAATTTCAAAAGTACTTAAATATCAGTTCAGTGCAGTCAGCTGTTTTAACCTCATCTCTTTTTCTTTCCTCAATTCCTTTTTCTCGCTCCTTTAGCAGGGTGACATTAGCGAAAGTGCCAGACATTTCGCTCCCCTATTCACGACATAATATACAGCAGTCGGTCACAGTCCCAAACCTTTATCATTCTTCCGTGGAATTTTCCTAATTTCTGCATGGTTTAAAAAAGAACACTAATAATGCTACCAATGGCACCTTAGCGAAAATTTGCTGGTGAATAGTGCCTGCTGTTATCCTGCATTCTAACTGTACTGCTGCCGGCACACGGCATTATAATTTTCTGTCAGTCGGCTGGGTGAATTATGTTTGTTTTCAATAGACGCTGTTAGGTATCTCGGAAAGTATTGTGTTCCCGGGCGACCATATAAGTTCGCTCTCTGGGAACTTCGTGGTCATTTTTCAACAGCGCACGACCGACCAAGGCGAGTACTCTGACCCAGGTACTCTGGCCACCAAGCGCCATTGTTACTATGGCCACTACTTTTTTGTTTTGTTTTCGCTGCATATGCAAATTCCTCCAAATAGTTTCCTTTCCAGTCTTCGTTCGGCTTTCTGCCCTTGCTGCCATCACGACTATGTGACAATAATGTGTGAACAATAACTGAGTTTTTGAGACCTATTTTGCGCAGAGAATAGCAGCTTGCTTTTCGCTTGCCTTCACCGAGAAACCAGTCATGAAGCGTCCTTCTTGAGAAATGTGGACTACCTCCTATCATCTTGCGGCGTCGGACACCCTATGATTCGGAGACCACGCGCGATTAAGAGGAAACACCTGCAGCTTAAGCAGGCATCCCCATTGCACATGATCGGCAAATATTTGCTTTGGATTCGGTGGAAGCTTTCAATTTGTCCACCTATACTTCGACACTCTGCGGTAGTCGTCCCTTGACAGTTGACGTGTGCAACGTGCTGCGAAGGGTGCATGGCTCTGCGTGAAAAGGTGCTGTAGAGTGCGCACCAGTAAGAGGGGACGCAGTGTGCAAACTTGTTCCGAGAGACGAGTATGTGCAGGCACCACTTTCACAGTAGTTCGTTCTCTTCTCGCATTCAGTTTTCCGGGTGCCAGCCAGGCTGTAGAAGCGCGCGCCTTGGGCGCAGAACAGGCCAGGGTCGCTAGCTGAAGTCACTAATCTTTTGTGAAATCTCATCTTCTACAGCGACCGTCGGACCACGTCCGCCGCCTATAGGGCGCGTCTGAAGAGTTAAAACCAGTAAAAGTGCAATGAAATCAGGCCAAAGAAAAGGCATTTCTTGCCCTAAAAAACGCTGGCAAGTGAGCCAGCTTTAAAGGGACAATGCAATAAATTAATTGAGATTGCGTAAAGCAGACGAGAGATAGGCATTTTATCACTCGTCACCCGAACGCAAGAATTTAAATTACGCTCCTCCTCTCCTACCTCAACTCGTACACGCGGGGCACCAGGCAAAAATAAAGAAAACAGCTCTGGGACTTGGCCCCGCCCATGAATACGTCATCCGCTAACGTTCCTTTTGCAACTTCCGGTTGTCCCTCCTAGCACCACCCGCCGCGGTGGTTCAGTGGTTAGGGCGCTCGACTACTGATCCGGAGTTCCCGGGTTCGAACCCGACCGCGGCGGCTGCGTTTTTATGGAGGAAAAACGCTAAGGCGCCCGTGTGCTGTGCGATGTCAGTGCACGTTAAAGATCCCCAGGTGGTCGAAATTATTCCGGAGCCCTCCACTACGGCACCTCTTCTTCCTTTCTTCTTTCACTCCCTCCTTTATCCCTTCCCTTAAGGCGCGGTTCAGGTGTCCAACGATATATGGGAGACAGACACTGCGCCATTTCCTTTCCCCAAAAACCAATTATTATTATTATTATTATTATTACTCCTAGCACCCCAGCAGCAGCGTTGGCGGCGTGATTGCGGCGCGCGTCGGGTTTCTTTGCTTGTCGTCTGTTGTAGTCAGCAGTAATGGACCCGGACCTCGAGGCGCGCCTGCTCGCTCTTACGGCCGCGATGGGCATCGAGCCCGATGCGTTCACGCCATACCGGCTGAACGCCAGCGACGACAGTAGCGACTCGGCGAGCCACTACGAGTGGCTCCGGGAACTCCCGACAGAAGGAGGCGGCAGAGGAAAATTGAAACCATATGCGCGAAGGCAATGCCCTGGCTTGTGTTTTCCCGAGAGGGTCGCGCGGCGGCACGAGCAGACGGCTACCGGAAGTGTGCCCGTGACGTCGTGGCTGCCGTGGCTCCAGCGAATGACAGCGTGTGGTGGCCTGGCGACGTCATGGGTACAGTGACGTCTTTTTTCACGATTTTAGTTTCAAAATCGGTCACTACGAGCACACCAAGCGGCCGGCGAATTTTAAAAAAAACACGGTTTTTAAAAATTCATAATAAATTGCGGGCTCAGTTCCGAAGACTCCTACTTGGTGTGAATGCTTCGTAGCATCATTTCTAAGCATTGAAAACATTCACAAGCGACTCTTTATGCATTGCATAGTCCCTTTAAGAGCTGCTGACTACGACCGTCATTTCGTGCTGCAGTGCGACGCGAGTGAACTGGGTATAGGGCCGTCCTCAGCCAACAGGAGGGCAACGGGGAGGAGCATTTCGTAGTGTTTTATATGAGGAAGGTATCGCTATATGAACAGGCATATAGCGAATCGGAGGAAGGATGCGGCTGTCTCGTATGGGCCATCTGGTAGGGCATCAGTTTCTTGTATAAACCGACCATTGCTTTTAACCTGCTACGTAATATGTTTTCTAAAGTCAGCATACTACTTCTCTGCAGTTTGACATTGCAATTTTATGCGTTTGACGTGCGTTCCAGGAAAGAGCGTGATAATGCCAACGCTCATGACTAAAGCCAAATATTTCTGGTGTGCCCATTTATGAATTTTCGGATGCCAATCAGTTAGGCAGACTGTACACCACGTGTTTGAAGGAAGCCTGCTAGTAATTTTTAAAAATAGGGTTTTTGAAGCAAAGAGAAGCTTTTTGCGGCACAGTAATACCAGTGCTGGCGGACGTCAAAACACAGAAGATTCATGTTATCTAGTCAAGTGATTAACTAAATTCTAATAGCCAACTTTTTAACTAATATCCAAAGGCACTCGACTGCAATTAGAGACTTGTAGCCGGCGGTTAGTAACAGCGATATTAATGTTGAGAATTTAGAAAGCGCGGTGGCCCTGGCCTCTGTTGCTGAACTAATTTTGCGCTAGCATACCTCGTGCCATTCGAAAACCGCGCCCCTGCGGGAGGCGGCAAAGCGACGTCAATTAGATCGCGTTACTTCGTTACCCAAGCACAACGTGACAATCTCTGCCTCACACGCACTAGAGTAGCGAAGTGGCGAGAGCTGGGAACACCACAACGCGGCCAGGCAGAGATTGTCGCGTGGTACGTGCGTCACGAAGTAAAGCGACTTGATTGACGTCGGTTAGCGCCCCGGCTCGCAGTTCTTGCATGGCGCGAGAAATGGCTCAAATTAATTAAGTCACAGCGGCGAGCGTAATCGCGTTTTCGAAATTCTAAAAACACATACGACCATTACTAACGGCCAGCTAAAATTCTCTAGTTACAATCGGATGCCTATCTGTAATACTTTAAATGTTAACTATCAGGATTGTGTACCTCACTTCACTATTTAACATGATTCGCCTGTTCGCTCACGTCCGCTAACACTAGTATTACCATGCCGCAAAAAGCTTTCCATTTAATTCAAAAACTCAACTTTAAAAATGAATGGCGAGCTTCCCTAAAACAGCTGGTGTATTGTTTGGGCTTAGCATGATTCTTTTTAGGGTCGTGTGGAAACTCTGCAGCTCCACATTGTCATGACCTCCCGGTAGGTGGCATTCTTTTAATGCTTTGATCAGACACATTTTTCAGGGAATTAAATGTGTCTGATCAAAATAATCTTCCACGTCACTGCAGGAGTTGTGAAAACCACGTTCCGGCTTTTGACGGCGTTCGAACCCGACCGCGGCGGCTGCGTTTTTATGGAGGAAAAACGCTAAGGCGCCCGTGTGCTGTGCGATGTCAGTGCACGTTAAAGATCTCCATGTGGTCGAAATTATTCCGGAGCCCTCCACTACGGCACCTCTTCCTTCCTTTCTGCTTTCACTCCCTCCTTTATCCCTTCCCTTACGGCGCGGTTCAGGTGTCCAACGATATATGAGACAGATACTGCGCCATTTCCTTTCCACCAAAAACCAATTATAATAATAATTATTTTGACGGCATTTCAGTCATTGGAAAAAGAAAAAAAAACAGGGAAGAGGGGGAAATTGTGGAGGCCTACCATATTAGGCCGCACGGCAGTGAGATGTGCGTCAGTGCACCGCCTTTGCTACTCACGAACAAAGAATTTAATTTCTTTAGCAGAACCGTGAGCATGTATGGTTTATAGGCAAAACACTTGTCGTTTGTTGCTTGCCAGAACTTGAACATGCATGCATTCTTCGGTGGCTTGCCACATCTGTGTTATTTTTTTTCTAGCGCGTCTGACATTCATGCGTGTTTTAGTGACCTAGGTTGGCCGTTTGTCGATTAAACATCAGATGTTAGTCCAGAGTTGTCCTGTGTTCTTCTTCTCGTGCTTTGGCTGGTGAAGTCTTGTCTGGCGTAATACGTGCTCTTTTCTAACAGGACGCTGGACAGATGAATTTTATGCATTTCATTCAAGTTATCTTGAGGAATGAACTTTTTGAGCATTTCGGTGACAAAAACCCACATGCACTGCGAGCTGTAAGTGGTGCAGGGATTAATTATTTTTTGTGGTCATATTAGATTCACCCAGATATAGTAGCGGTGCGGGTGGAGTCCACCTCATTAAGCTCCATCTTGCTGCATTAGAACGCACTTTGAGCTCAACTAAATGGCTGAGAAGTGCGAGGCCGTTTTTCATACGTTCTCAACATACAATAAGACGCATCAGGCTTTTATTCGGAAAGTTTGAAATAACAGGCTCACCACTACGACAATGCCGCCTAGCAAGAGTGCAATTTGACGTTCCATGGTATTTTCTTAAAGATCAACATACTTAATTTTCAACACAAAGCAAATTTGCTATATGCTGTTTTCTCTACATCGCCACCTGTGTTCTCCTGAGATAGATGCATCGGCTATGCGAGTTCGAGCACTAAAGAAAAGATCCGACCTTTTCGCTAAACGTTTCAGTGACATATTCTCAACTATGCTATTCTTGAGGTTCATTACAACGACGGTCACTTTTACGACTGACTTTCTTCTCGATTTTCTGCAAGTTCACTTGAAAGGCCCGGAACAAAATAATTTATTATCTCTAGCTATGTACACTTCCCTCCATTTTTTCCCATTTTGTTGTTTTTAGCTCTTTCAAGCGCAGTTGGAGGAAAATGTAATAAAATGTACTAGTGTTGTCGTATTTTTAAGTTCTAATTCATGCAGGAATTAAGTTCTTCAACAAAAGGTCAATAATTCGAATGTTTATTTGCGTTTTTAAGCTTGTTTTTTTATTGTCTTGCTAGCTTCTAGAAATTTCGCAAATTCACTCTGAATGGTCCGGAGGGAATAACTAATGCCTCCAACTGTTTACGCTTCTTTCCATTTGTTGACCCTTTACTTTCGAGCATGGCCGACCTGGCTAGTTTAACATTAATGACAGCAAAAAACGCGAAACAACGCCTTTTAAGCCAAGAGCTTCAAGAAACAGGAATACCACCACGCTAACTTCTACTGGCTCCAACCGAAGCGCGCTGGTGTTCGTCCTTCCTTCTGTTATTGTCTCAGAGGTTTTGGCTTATTCATTTATAGCTGCCTATCATTGTTTGGCGCACTGTCAAGCGCGGCTTGAAGAAATTCTAATAGAGATTATTAGTGTTGTCGTCTAGATATCTTGTAAAAGAGATGCCAGGAGTCATTTTTAGGTTATAGTTAGGGCAGAAATCAAGTTCTTCAACCTTAGTATTAATAATTCGGTTGTTACTTCGAGATATTTTTCCCAGTAAAGATAACTGACAAATAATACAGGGTCTTTCGTGGTTCATAAAACATTTCAGTTTTGCTCGTAGCTTTTTTCATAAATGTGCTTGGCGCATGATGGCCTTCGTTTCTTATGTGCCATAAAACACAACACAACACACAACGCGCTTTCATAAAGAACCGAGACATGGCCATATGAACCAAGAAACTGTTTGTCATGTCGGATGTCTTTTTTTTTTTGCTTATTAGAGTCACTTGTTCCTGGTTTCTGTGCTCAGTGCGGCAGTAGTGGTTGTGGTGGAAAACATTTATTCAAGGCTATTTACAGGAAAGAGTGGGGACTGGCCTTGAGGGCCAGCCCTTTAAGAATTCTAGGAGGGGTCCCTGGTCCGGGACCCCTGTGGCTTCCGCGGCTGCCCGTAGGCCCTATAGCCACGAGAGCTCGCTAGCTCTCTAAATTAGAGCAGCCGGACAGCCTTCCAGCTCTCTGGGGTAGGCGGGTGGAAAGGCGGGTAATCGGGGTTAGAGGGGCATGCCCACACCATGTGGCAGACGTCCGAGAACGCGCAGCCACAATGCGGGCACTCCCCGTCCGCGTGTGGAGCACGTCTGCGCTGCCTGCCTGCTTTACTTGCACACTTTGAGTACGCCCTTTCAGCAGATGTTTCTATTTGTCATCCCCATTATCAACCGGAACGGCAAGCAGCCTCGGTTCAAGGTGGGGCGTCTGCTCTGTTTGACTGCCCTGTGGTTGACAACGCTGGACGGACGCTGTGCTGTGCTGAGGTCACAACGCTTGTCAGCCCTCATGGTGTGCAGCCCTCTTCTGCGGTGTCCGGTGGCTTTCAGCGCGTTTATGCGCTCGGTGTGCATATTCCAGACCGCACTTTTATTTTTTCTCTTTCCATTTTATCCGACGCTTCCCTTTCCCCCAGTGCAGGGTAGCCAACCGGGACACCCGCCTGGATAACCTCCTGCTTTTCCTGTACCTCTTTTTTCTGTCTCTCTCGAGCATATTGCAACAGTACGAACGCCTCCAGTGGCACCGTACCGCGGCCGAACTGTTTTACCTGTCGCTTAGCCCGCCTTGAGCATTCCAGGGGCTAGCGCTTTGTCGTCTTCCTCGCTCGAGTTCCCTGCAGTCTGGCACGTCTGGGTAAACCTGTTTTTTTTTCGCACGTCAGTCGTTTGTAGGTAACATATTTGGTGGAGGTTCGGGGTGGTGTCCCATGTACGCTGACTACGAGGATACGCTTGACGCTTGTTCTCAACGCGTGGACTCAACACCCGTCCACAAGGCGAGCCGCCGTCTGCGAGGCCTACGACCAGAGTTCGGCCGACTGACAACGCCGGTAAGGGCCATGACGTCCAGCATGGCTAGCCAGACAACACAGAATTCAGGGAATGCCCCGCCGTTCGTCCTTCACGCACCTCGGTCGCCGCCAACATTCCACGGTGGCAGGTTCAAGGACGTCGAAGACTGGTTGGCGAGCTTTGACCCAGTGGCGGGCTTCAGCGAGTTGGACGGCGAGCGCTAGCTGCGCAACGTCTACTTTGCGCTGCAGGACTCGGCCACAACGTGGTTTGAAAACCACGAAGCTTCTTTCACCAACTGGGAGGTTTTTCGTTGAGAGCTGCCGGCGACATTTAGTACCAGAGAAAGAAAGGATAAGGCAGGAATCGCTCTGCACTCGAGGTCACAGCAGCCCAACGAGAGCGTCGCCATGTTCATCGATGACATGATGCGACTGTTCAATCGAGCCGACCCTGCTATGCCCGTGGCCAAGCAGGTGAGCCACTTAATGCACGGCGTAAAAGACCAGTTATTTGTCGGACTGGCCCGTGACCCGCCAAGAACGGCGTCCGAATTTAACAAGGGGGCAACGGGTATCGAGCGCTCTCTGCCCGAACAGGGTGCGCACTAGGGTCTTCTGGATAAGCAGCCGCTTCACCGTACACGCCTACGTCGTTGTCTGCCGAGGAGCTTCGGGAGCTTGTGAGAAGCCTTGTGCGCGAGGAACTGGTGAAACTTCGCTCTGAAGCCCCACAGGCCAGCGTCGCTGCAGTAACGGACGTGGTCCGCAATGAAATCCGCGAGTTGTGCAGCCACCACCAGTTCCACAGCCGGCGCCCTACGTGATGACGTACAGCGACGCACTTCGAAGTCCTGGGCCAGTGATGCGAGCCTTTTCCCCCGTCGTTCTGTGCCTCCTCTGCGGTACCCAATCGCAGCAGCACTCTCCGTGCCGCAGGAGTCCAGGCCCACCATGAGCAATGCGCACGTTTGGCGTACGCCAACCAATCGGCCGCTCTGTTACCACTGCGGCGAACCCGGCCACATTCTCAGCCACTACCCCTACCGCAGGATGGGTTTAAGGGGGTTTTCACCCGACGCACCTCGACCACGCTACGGTGAAAGACCACGGGATATCGAATAGTACTTGGCTGAAAACGTGCAATCTTCGACCTCGCAGCGACGCCAGTCCCGATCGCCATCCCCAAGGCGGTTCTCTTCGCCCGGCCGCCCATCGTCCTCTGGACAGCTCAGAGGTACGTCCCCACATCGGGAAAACTGAAGACGACATCCTCTGGCAGTATGGCTGCCGCTACTGGACCGAGTCAAGTGCCTCCACCGCTGCGATCCGACCGATGACGACCTGACCCGACGACCTCAACTACACGCTGTGACTGACTAGTTTCCAGAGATGTGCAAATGCCCTCATTTTCACTTTTCCTCCCTCACCCTCACTTTTGAATCTGTGGTCCTCCCCCACCCTCTCCCTCATTTTGAAAAGTTATCCGGCCCTCCCTCGCCCTCACCCTCACTTCGAAAAATTTGCTGGCCTTCCTTCGCCCTCGCCCTCAAATCGTCGGCCCTCCCTCACCCTCATTAACAGTCAATTTAATATTCGAGTTGTATTTTATAGTCTGCAACTTCTGCCGATGTTACTGAGAAATAAAGATACAAGAGAAGCCCTCAAGGCTCTGTTGAACGAGAGGCTAGATGCTTATACTATTGTGTGTGTGCGGGGACGTGTGTGTGAGCTGTTTGAGCTAATACGTGAGACAAAACCGAGACAGTTACGAGTTGGGCCCTGAAATATCACTCCGGCTTTACTTCTGGCATGCACATCATGCATACATGTGCCTTGCACTTATAACGTTTCATTGTTATCTATATTTATTTTGCTTATACTGCAATCCTCACTGGTGATTTTAGCAGGGCGGGATACAGATAAGTAAACACAACGTAATAACACAGGCAATGAACACAAAAATGAAGTAGAATAACGTAGCTTGAAAATTCTGGAAAATGAGCATACACAACAGATTTTTAAACAATACTGGAAAGAAGTGTCGACATAGATGATTTCGAAACGTGGCCATTGGTTAGGAGATTCCCTTCAATTACTGCGCCTGAAAGGAGTACTTAAACCAGTTATTACGCATGGTAAATGGCTTTACTGTGTGGCTATGCCTTTGCCTAGTGGCGTAACCAAATGAAAAAGAAATTTATCTTGTGAGATCTGTCTTATAGTGGCCGTTAATAAATTGAAAGATGAATTTTAGTCGTGACACACGGTTTCTATGTGTTGATGGGGGCAAGTCCGCTTTGGTTAACAGTTCTGTCACTTACCTACGTCCACATCTACTTTAAATGAAGCGAGCTCCTTTCTTGGCACCATTTCTATCCTATTAGTGTAAGTTTTAGTGAAAGTGTCCCAAATAACGCATGCATAGTCTAGTTTCGGCAGAATTATGTTTTTGTATGTGAGCTGTCGGACAGCAGGAGTAGGAAGTCTCAAATACCTCAGAAAGAACTTGCGCTTAACATTAGCCATTATTTAGTCAATGCGCTTAGTCCAAGTGAAGTCATCAGTGATCAAGAGTCCGAGATACTTATAATGCATCACAAAAAAAGCGCGAGAAAAGTTTCTCAAGGATGAATGTTTAGGTTTCTAATCTAAAGCGGCGTCTGCAGTAGTGAGCAGTACAGCTTTGTGGTCCGATTTCTATCTACTATTTGGCTATTTGCTTTGGCAGTAATTGATCCACTAACAAAAAAAGAGGTCGAGCATTGACTGAGAGTTGCCCTGAAATATGGTATTTTTTGTACAATCTGCAATAAGTCGCAGCCAAAAGCAATGCCCAAGATAGATTCACTTTGGGGGTCATGCTTTTTAAACTGAAAAATTTGACCAGTCTACTTCAGGCAAACTGAAATATCCTGAATGAAATGAATAATACGATTATCGGGTTTAAGATTCGTGCACAAATATTGTTTTAGTTCCTATAATACGGCAACGGTAAAGTTGGGGGGGGGGGGGGGGGCTGTACATTCCTCCAATAATATATCTAACGTTTTCATAGTACGTTGTGCAAAAAATACTCTACATTGGGTGCATCAGGCATTGGTAAAATCCACAGGGATAATTTAAACCGAATGCTGACATCGCCACCACTTCCATCACGATCCTTTCGGTACGAACTGTAGCCAGCGGTAACGAACTCACTGTCAAACACTGTAATGCTAAGCCAAGATTCTGTCAAAACCGCTATTTCAGGGTCTTGCAAAACCGGAAGGGCCTCCAACTCAGTTGTTTTGTTTATCACACTTCTGCAATTACCATTTAATATTTTCAGGGTCTAAAGTCTCTTAGTCCAGAGGAAGTTTGATTTCTTTCTAAGCCTAAAGTGAGCAGCTCTTGTGGCATCCCAACCATACGGTACGCTATTAACGCTTAGGTTATCATAGATTAGCTCTAAAGTTTGACACCCTCTTTCCCCTCTTCTTCAGCGCTTTTCCACTGCTGTTTCCGTGTTTCCCTAACTCGTTAGAAAAGTCCTCGGCTAACAATTTTGTGCTTTTTTGTTTGTTTGTTTTTATTTTGAGCTTATTTTGGTGTTTTGGAGTTAATAGCATGATCGTAATATTGAAATTTTTTCACAGAAGTCGAGGAGTTTCAAAATGACTGGTCGTGCCTGAATTATTTATTTTTTACCCACCCTGTGGCATCTTTCGACACCACTCACTGTTAAGCCTTGTTCCAGAAAAAAACACCACCAATTACTTCCTTTCCGAGTTCCTCTCTAGTCTCCTCGCTAACCTCTTTTATTCCATAAATGGTAAGGTTTTTTCTCCTGCCTCTGTTTTCTAAATCGTCTATCTGGTTCCTAAATGTACTAAGCTGCTCCTGAAGTTCCGATATTGCCGATTCCATGTTTTCTACCTTCGTGGCTAGGACATTGAGGCCCGACAACTGTTTCGCAGTGTCATCAATTCGCTGAGTTAAACCGGAAAGTTTATTCTCAGTTATGTTTTGAGACGCCTGCAGGTCCCCCATTGATGAATTAATCTTGCTCTGGCCTTTTAGCAATTCCGATAGCATTTATTTTTCAATCGGGCTAGGATTTTTTTCAACACCGACACAAGACAACAGATCTTTTGGTCATGCAATCACGCAAGAAAGGAAACGCTGAACACACAGTTGGCAGGGCAGCAGCACTGCAAAGCAATCGTCACTCCTGTAGCAATGTGCAGGTTTGGAATCACTAACCTGGATAGCAAAGCAAAAAGAATTGCTCAGCATGCTGCCGCGTTTGCTGCTGCCATGCTCACTGTGCTCGAAATGGACTGCTAAAATCAGTCAGCGCGTTGTTGTGTATGTGTACAAAAACAAATGTACGCCAAGAGTAGTTAGAAAACTATTCAGTAGCGTTTACCACGATAATTACAATAAGTGCTAAGCCCAGAATAGACTCAGAACGAGGAAATTTTGTAGGTCGCTTGATTACAATTACCCTATGACATTGCGATTGTACTCGGTCTTCAATTTCACTGCTTCTAATCTTCCGCCACTTCGTGCGGTTTCCTACATGGTCGTCTGATGAGGCTTCCACGCGCACGGATGGAAGATGATGAAGACCATGCTTTCAAACTACACCGTGAGAGACTGGCACTTTCCACAACAACTCTCGTAAACGCAGCTACGTGACGAAGACGATGACATTGCAAGCACAGCACGAGAACTTGACAGTTCGTACAGGCAGGGTGTTAGGATTTCTCTCAACTAATTGTTCAAATTAAGGAAATGTATGAACCGACCGACTTAAAAGTGGAGTGGAAATCCTTGGCGATGCGCTCAGCCCATACACAGCGTCTACTGCTCTGTGGCTGCCTTTTTGCAATGTGTTTCGTGACGTATCCTAAAAGCTTTGTAAATAATTTAGTTAAATGTAAATAGAATATATTTTCAATCTTACAAATGTCCTACTTAAAGGAAAGCTGCGGCGACAGCGTAGTGGTCTGAAGTAGCGGCCAGCGCAACTGACTTTTTTGTGCCTCCGCGAGTTCGGATCCCGCTCCCCCAGCTTTAAATTTTTTTATTTCTTTAGAGACTTCCCGCGCTGGCGTGCCGGCTTTCCGCTGTAGTGAGGCTCTTATGCGGTCGCTTAAATTAAAACATTATTGAGGCCACTTGAAAATCAAACGGCTCCCTAAAATGCAGAATTTGGGCTGATTAATAGTAATCACTAATTCCTAGAATCTGAAGTGAACGATTCCTGTGGTTGGCATTTTAGTGCTATAGTGCTTCCAAACCGCCGAAAAGTGGTTGTCTGTGTGTTCTAGCACATGGGCCACTTTGGTCTCGTGACGCTGTGACGTCATCACAAGCTGCCCATCGGATTGTGAGTTAACTGCTCACCATGACAGTTCAATTTAATGATTTGTCGCGAGAGATTCTTCACGAACAACATAGGTCTCACGAGCCCCACCGATGGCAGCTCATGCTATCGCAGAGCAGTGGAGCGTATCTGAACCGCTACACCTCCGCGCCTGGAGCGGAATCGGGATTCCCAGGTATCTGTGAATGTAAAGAATGACCAATTGTACCGCAGTACAAGTCTACAATGATGCAATAACGCGCAAACTTACATCATATGGCATATCAACCAAAGTAAGCATGTTCAGGCCAAGCAACAGCATAGAAAGTCAAGGTAAAGCATGCAAAACTGGCCTAACGGTGCTAGCGCACGATAATTCATGGTTAACCCCAAGCGAAACCGCCCGTGATTTTTTTGCTTGCACGTCTACGCCTTCCTCAAACGCTGAGTGTCAATTGCCTATCATGTCTGCTAGAAATTTCGTTCATAAAATCAGGCTAGTGATTACGCGGTCACAGGTCTTACTAGGCACAGAAATAAACCAAGAGATGTTGATGTTATTTGGAGAGCAGTACAGACCAAGGTGGTTAAGGTGCTGCTTTATTTTCGTGGTAAGACCACAGTGGTCGCCCTTGCCCACCACAATGCGGCACCGCTTTCCCATACCGCAGTTCCATAAAAAAATAGAATATAGAAAGATGATATGACTGTACCGAACTACTCACAGTGTGAATAAAAAATTGCATGCCACCGCCGCCAACAGGCCTTGACTTGACAGTGGAATTTCGCAAAAGCATTTTTTGCGCTGGAGACAATTCTGTGAAACCTCACTGAGTTGAAATATGACTTTGTTGCGGCAAAAAAGGCCTAGAACTTGGGAATTCAACAGCCTTACTAGGTATAACTTCTACGTGTTTTAATCTACACTCTGAACATCCGACATATTCGGGGCTGATAATGAGAATGTTGACTGCGGTACCATGGCTCCCGTTGGACTGGCAGTCACCCGCCCGGCCCGGCCAATGGCCCCTTGTTATCGCACTATACCGAGTATTTCACCGAATACTTAACACAATTTTTAAAAAAGTTTTTTTGAGTTAGAAGAGCGCTTTTATCGGCGGTGTAGTACATCACGACGACGGAGAAGGTGTGCTGCACCCGCGTTTCGCGTTCACCTCGTGTACCTCCAGAGTGCAGAAACTACGTCTTCCCCGGGATCTTCACCCTAAGAAGTAGCGCTTTAAAATGGGAATTCATAACGGGCGGCACAGGCAAAAGCGTTAGCCCGGAGTACGGTTTGGGCCGCCACCCTCGGCATCGAATAGTGAATTCTGCCCTCCCTCACTCTCACCTCATCATGTCTTCCCTCCCTCGCCCTTACCTCATCATGACTTTCCTCCCTCGCCCTCACCTAAACATGTCTTTCTTCCCTCATCCTCGTCCTCACAAATTTTCATGAGCCAATCCTCACTCACCCTTTCCTCACCGAGTGAAATCCTCATGAGGTGAGGGTGAGGACGCCCTCATGAGGGTTTGCCCTCGTGAGGATGCCCATCTCTGGTAGTTTCGGACGAAATTCCGGTTGCCGCCGACAACCACGACGTTACTGCACTCGTGGATGCCGGCGCTGATTTTTCAGTAATGAGCAGTCGGTTAGCCACGGCCCTCAGAAAGGTTCTGATCCTTTGGCCTGGACCGCATATCTGGACAGCCGGCGGCCATGTGGTTACGCCAATTGGTGTCTGTAGTTCGGGAATCCAGATCCGCGGTGTTGCTTTCCCTGGCTGCTCTGCCGTGTTACCTGAGTTTTCCAAGGACCTCATACCCGTTTTGGATTTCCTTCGGGAGTACGGTGCTGTTATCAATCTTCAGGAGCTAATCGTGTCGTTTTCCACCCAAGGCCCTGCCGACGACGATACCGACCCACGCAGGACTAAGTTGCGCGTCTGTGATGACCACGTATTGATCCAGTCAAGAGCCAGCATGCTTATTACCGTAGAGTGCGATAACAGCCCCGGCACTCGTGGCGTCGCTGAAACCAACATATTGCTGCTCCTGGGTAGGCAAGTCAGTATAGCTCGCGGAATTATTGAATTTAACAGTGGGCGAACGAAACTTTTGGTGACCAATTTTGGTTGTGAATCTCAATGTTTGCCTGACATAACAGCTACTGCACATTTCGAAGAACTTGGCAAATGCGCGGGACAGCACAAGTTGTCCGAATCCCCGGCATTAGTGGAGGCACCGACCACTTCCATAAAAACCGATGTGAACCCAGACCTCCCGTCTAATCAGAAACGCTGCCTGGAGAGCATTATCGAATTTTTCCGCTACTTGTCTGCCTCGACCTCCAAGATTAGACAGACTTCGCTCACAAAGCACCGCATTATAGTTGATGCAAGCTAGCGATCGTTACGTCAGCCGCCTTACCGGATCTCTTCGAAGGAACGTGATGCCATTCACCGCAAAGTTCAAGAAATGGTCCAGGACGACGTGATACAGCCGTCGACGAGCCCATGGGAATCGTCTGTTGTTCTAGTGGCGAAGAAAGATGGAACCCTACGGTTCTGTGTTCATTACAGACGTCTAAACAAAGTCACCAAAAAGACATTTATCCTCTGCCACGAATTGATGACTTCTTGGACCGGCTGCGCCTCGCCACGTACTTCTCGTCGCTAAATTTAAGCATTGGTTATTGGCAAATCGAGGTGTACGAACGCGACTGAGAAAAGACCGCCTTTATTACACCGGACGGTCTGTAGGAATTCCGGTGCTCCCTTTCGCCCTGTGCTGGGCTCCTGCAACCTTCCAGAGGATGATGGACACCTTGCTTGCCGATCTAAAATGGCAGCCCTTGCCGCCGCGGTGGCTGAGTGGTTATGGCGCTCGGCTGCTGGCCCGAAAGACGCGGGTTCGATCCCGGCCCCAGCGGTCGAATTTCGATGGAGGCTAAATTCTAGAGGCCCGTGTACTGCGCGATGTCAGTGCACGTTAAAGAACCCCAGGTGGTGTAAATTTCTGGAGCCCTTCACTACGGCGTCCCTCATAGTCGCTTTGGGACGTTAAACCCCTATAAAAAAAATGGCAGTGCTGCCTCGTGTGCCTGTATGATGTCATCTTTTCCGCCACTTTCGAAGAGCACCTGAAGCGCCTGCGCTCTGTGTTCGCACCAATGCGTTCGGCCGGTCTTTTCCTCTTCGCTTTCCAGGAGTGGAAGCTTCTGGGCCACATCGTGAGCGCTAAGGGAGTTGGCCCTGACCCCGATAAGACAGCCGCCGTCGCTGCTTTTCCCGTGCCAACCGATAAGCGCAGTGTGCGCCGCTTTCTGGGTCTCTGCGCTTATTATCGGCGTTTTGTGCCGAACTTCTCCCAGATCGCTGAGCCCCTCACCCGTCTCACGACAGATGCCGAACCGTTCCTCTGGGGCCAGGAGCAACAACAGGCCTTCGAAGACCTCCGCACTCGTCTACAGAGTACGCCCATCCTTGGCCACTTCGATGAGTCAGCCGACACTGAACTGCACACCGACGCCAGCAACATCGGCCTCCCTGCGGTCTTTGTGCCGTGGCAGGATGGTATTAAACTTGTTATCGCACACGCAAGCCGCGCCTTGTCACGCTCGGAGGCGAACTATTCCACTACTGAAAAAGAATGCCTGGCAAATCTGTAAGCAGTGACCAAATTTCGCCCGTATTTACACGGCCGCCCTTTTAGAGTCGTCAGTGATCCCCATTCGCTTTGTTGGCTGGCGAGCCTCAAAGGTCCCTCGGGACGGCTTGCACGCTGGAGCCTTCGCCTCCAAGAGTTCGATGTCACCATCGTTTATAAGTCCGGTAGGAAGCACAGTGATGCCGACTGTCTGTCTTGTGCTCCTATCAAGGATAGCCGCGGTTATCTGAAACTCTCAACAATCTTATAGAGAAGGACGGCGTCAACACGGGTAGCGTTTAGTGTTATAATGCCAGTAAAACGTTCCATCCGTACCTGTGTGCTCGCGTTTTACTCTTAAGTCAAGCTTTTCGAAGTTTTTGCTCAGATCAGTTCACGACGTGAACAACTACTGGTAAGGAATATTTCAAAACATCAACAATTCGCTGATGACGCACGTTTATGTATGTGAAAGACATAGCTTCTCCACGTGCGATGCCTTAAGCACTACTACTATAGTCGCTGTACAACGTTTTGCTTTTCTACATGCGAAAGCACGTCGTATTCTTTTACGTTCCTTTTAAGCGCATGGCCTCATCATAACAGCTTGGCTTTTGGCTGCACATTCTCGGTCTTTAAATCGAAACTAAGCACTACTTTTTCCTCTTCCCCTTTCTTTTCTCGGTCGTTTCCGTTACTAGTCTTCTTTAAGCAGTACGCGTGACAGTGAGTGCAAAGCTATTTTTCTTTCTCGCTGTTGCGCGCCGCAACCGCTATAGGGCGTCTCGGTTTTCAGTTCGGACGATTGACGAGCGTGGCTCCGGGAGCAGGTAATGCAGCGAGGGCTGCAAAAACAGTGGACAGTAGTGTTCGATTATTGCAGGAGGAATTTCTTTGCAGTAACTCAATTTTTTTCGAAGTAAAGCGGTCGGTTTTTCCACTTCAGGGGAAGAGGCCGAAGAACGGTAGTAGGTGCATTTAGGTGTAGGGAGGGCGAGGATACGAAAGCTAAAGTCGTTTGTTACCACCTCCTACCCTTTAACCCCTTTAACATATTTTCACTCATTTATTCCCAAGACAAGCAATGAATGAGACCACCTCCTCAGCTAAACTGCCACAATTACTCTGTTTTGTTGAAATCTGCTCTCGAAGAATGTGTTTACTCCCAATAATCTGCATTTCACCGCGTTAGTGTTGTTGTTCCTATTTTTTCCATCTGTATTTTTCTGTACTGCCGCAGTTGCTCTTATTTTATATATATATATATATATTATATATATAGGTCTCGGTTCTGGCAGTCTTAGTGCCATACGTGGCATAAGAGGGCTCTCGCACAGTTTCCGCCCTCGCCGTTAGATGACGTTCCACGTCACACTCGCGGTAATACCGGTCGTGCTACGTCCGCCGCTATGGACGAAGGGGGCGCTGGTGAACGCTCTCAAGGTTCGCTTACACCCAATAAACATAAATACCCACGAGAGCATCAGATTGGACAGCCGTCGCCGTAGCTCAGTTGGTAGAGCACCGGACGCGATATTCGGAGGTCGTGGGTTCGGATCCCACCGGCGGCATGGTTGTTTTTTCTGCAGCTTTATAAATAATTTTCTTTAAGCGATAGATTAATCGAAGTATTATTATCCCACTGATCAGCACTACACATTAAAAAAAATTAGAACATTACCTTATGCACCTTGGTTTCGGTGACTGTTGGCTCCCTTCCTTCATAAGTATTATATATATATATATATATATATATATATATATATATATATATATATATATATATATATATCTACGCATGCTGCTAAGGGCCTTTAAGGTAATAAATTAAGTAAATAAATAAACTCTTTTAAAGCGGAAAATCCGGAACCTTTCGGCTGCATGCAGTCGAGAACAACCGCACATCACGATTTCGGCGGAATGGGTCTCAAAAGTTTATATCTGTCTAGGTTTTAAATTGCTGTATGCGCCAGGTTAAAATATTTGGAATAATATTTATTGTTTTCCAAGGTGACATGTGGGCGAATAATTATTGGCATTTCATTGACAATATCACCAGCGATAAATTTCTCGAGCAGATCGCTGACAGACATTTGCATAAACGGCGGGCTGCAAATCTAGTAGACCAATAATTTTTTCTGCCTCATTAGGGCAAACGATACAGTAGTCATACGGATGCGGCATACCTCATTATGCTCCATCCTACTATCTTTATCATTAGGCTCCACTTCGATCTCAGCGATATATGGCTGAGAAATGCGAGACCTTTTCTCGTTTGTCCTCAGCATACAAAAAGAGCGATTAGGCTTTCATCCTGAAAGCTTTTAATATTAGACTCACCATTAGCCCAAACCAACTAGCAATAGAGTAGATTGATCGCTGTATGGTACTTCGTTAAAGTTCAACAGACTCAGTTAAGCGCAGGAAAAGAATTTGCCCTATGCTTCCTCCATTATACCTTCATGTGTTTTCCTGAAATAGATGCACCAGGAATTCGTTTCACCAATAAAGAAAAGAGGTAACGTTTTCACTACACGGGCCTTTCACATATGCTCAACTTCTATTCTTTACGTTCAGTGTAACGTAGGAAGATTTGTTGAGACGTATTGGAGGGTGGATGAGGAGGATAGCGGAATTGGGTGTGAGGTGAGTTCCTCGCATGGGCTTCTCGTGGGTGGAGGCTTTGGAGGAGGGGTGGGGTGAGTGCAGTGAAGATTTGCTCTGGTGGGCGGACGCTGGACAGGTGATGGGTGGTGCTCCTGGTGGGAGGAGGTGGGTTTTGTTCTGCTTCTGCGTGAGATTTTGGCGGGCGGAAGCTTCTACAGGTTGAGATGGATTCAGACGTATTGTTGGGTGGATGAGGGGGATAGCGGAAGTGGATGTGAGGTGAGTTCCTCGCATGGGCTTCTCGTGGGTGGAGGCTTTGGAGGAGGGGTGGGGTGAGTGCAGTGAAGATTTGCTCTGGTGGGCGGACGCTGGACAGGTGATGGGTGGTGCTCCTGGTGGGAGGAGGTGGGTTTTGTTCTGCTTCTGCATGAGATTTTGGCGGGCGGAAGCTTCTACAGGTTGAGATGGATTCAGACGTATTGTTGGGTGGATGAGGGGGATAGCGGAAGTGGATGTGAGGTGAGTTCCTCGCATGGGCTTCTCGTGGGTGGAGGCTTTGGAGGAGGGGTGGGGTGAGTGCAGTGAAGATTTGCTCTGGTGGGCGGACACTGGACAGGTGATGGGTGGTGCTCCTGGTGGGAGGAGGTGGGTTTTGTTCTGCTTCTGCGTGAGATTTTGGCGGGCGGAAGCTTCTACAGGTTGAGATGGATTCAGACGTATTGTTGGGTGGATGAGGGGGATAGCGGAAGTGGATGTGAGGTGAGTTCCTCGCATGGGCTTCTCGTGGGTGGAGGCTTTGGAGGAGGGGTGGGGTGAGTGCAGTGAAGATTTGCTCTGGTGGGCGGACGCTGGACAGGTGATGGGTGGTGCTCCTGGTGGGAGGAGGTGGGTTTTGTTCTGCTTCTGCATGAGATTTTGGCGGGTGGAAGCTTCTACAGGTTGAGATGGATTCAGACGTATTGTTGGGTGGATGAGGGGGATAGCGGAAGTGGATGTGAGGCGAGTTCCTCGCATGGGCTTCTCGTGGATGGAGGCTTTGGAGGAGGGTGGGGTGAGTGCAGTGAAGATTTGCTCTGGTGGGCGGACACTGGACAGGTGATGGGTGGTGCTCCTGGTGGGAGGAGGTGGGTTTTGTTCTGCTTCTGCGTGAGATTTTGGCGGGCGGAAGCTTCTACAGGTTGAGATGGATTCAGACGTATTGTTGGGTGGATGAGGGGGATAGCGGAAGTGGATGTGAGGTGAGTTCCTCGCATGGGCTTCTCGTGGGTGGAGGCTTTGGAGGAGGGGTGGGGTGAGTGCAGTGAAGATTTGCTCTGGTGGGCGGACGCTGGACAGGTGATGGGTGGTGCTCCTGGTGGGAGGAGGTGGGTTTTGTTCTGCTTCTGCATGAGATTTTGGCGGGCGGAAGCTTCTACAGGTTGAGATGGATTCAGACGTATTGTTGGGTGGATGAGGAGGATAGCGGAAGTGGATGTGAGGTGAGCTCCTCGCATGGGCTTCTCGTGGGTGGAGGTTTTGGAGGAGGGGGGAGGGGGGAGCGCAGTAGACCTTTAATCTGGTGGGCGGCCGCTTCTCCAGGGTAGTGATGGGAGACAGGACCTCCTCTTTTCTCTCTGGGAGAAGGAAGTCTGCAGCCCACTCTTGGGCTGCAGTCTTCACTTTAACAGAAAACAGATTCCGTGGGTGGGAGGAGGGATGGGGGCGGCGAGTGTACAGAAGCCCTGCTTTCGCGGTAAAATGCTAAAAATTCTATTGTTTTTAATGCACAGGAATTGCATGGCTCATGCGAGGCGTCCACGGAAAGTGTGTGCAGAAAGTGTCGACACTTACCCGATCTTACCCGAGTTACTCGTTAATTTGGTCACTCGGTAGTGACTCGGTTAAGTTCGGAAGAGGCAGCGTAATATGCAGCCAAACGGAGCAAGCTCGGGTAATTTCGGAACAGCATCGCGCCAGAAGCGCGAGAATTCGCTCGAGAACCGCAATATGGGCCGCACAACCCCTACGAGTGGCTGTGACAGGAACAGCCACCTGCCTGTGCAGTGGCGCATCGCTTAACCGCTGCGACACTGCGCTTTTAATGGTACGAAGACTCGCCAGAATCTATGAACAACAAACGGAAACAGGAGCAG
The DNA here is from genome assembly GCA_030143305.2 of Amblyomma americanum. Taxonomy (NCBI): domain Eukaryota; kingdom Metazoa; phylum Arthropoda; class Arachnida; order Ixodida; family Ixodidae; genus Amblyomma; species Amblyomma americanum. Next base: position 94,005 of record JARKHS020027135.1, read on the forward strand.
TGCACAATGCTTTCGCATTCATAGCACGTAAGCAGACTTAAAGGGACAGTGAGGAGAACTCTATCAATTTTTTTTTTGCTAGCAAAATTTGATAGTTCGGTATTTCATGGCTTTGTTACCGCTTGTCGGGGAGCGAAACATGCGTTTATTTAAAAAAAAAATTGGATTCGAAGTTGAAAAAGCTTTTCCCGCCGCTCCGATTTAAACTCCTGAACGCTTATGACGTCACGACGCACTCTTATGATGTCATAGGAAGGAGTGACGTGACCTGATGTAAACGCAGACTCCATGAGTTCTGGGCCCTGCGGCGGTGGCTCAGTGGTTAGGGCGCTCGACTACTGATCCGGAGTTCCCGGGTTCGAACCCGACCGCGGCGGCTGCGCTTTTATGGAGGAAAAACGCTAAGGCGCGCGTGTGCTGTGCGATGTCAGTGCACGTTAAAGATCCCCAGGCGGTCGAAATTATTCCGGAGCCCTCCACTACGGCGCCCCTTTCGTCCTTTCTTCTTTCACTCCCTCCTTTATCCCTTCCTTTACGGCGCGGTTCAGGTGTCCAAAGATATATGAGACAGATACTGCTCCATTTCCTTTCGCCAAAAACCTATTATTATTATTATTATTATTATTATTATTATTATTATTATTATTATTATTATTATTATTATTATTATTATTATTATTATTATTATTATTATTATTATTATTATTATTATTATTATTATTATTATTATTATGAGTTCTGGCGGCTAGCGGTGCGGTGTAGCAGCAGCCGAAATGAAAGCTACCGCCGCCGCACGTTGAAGGCATCTATCGCTACCGTCGCTTCGTTTACGTTTGCACCGGCGTCTTGCCAGCGTTACGATGGATCCCGTTCCCGAACCCGACGACGTAGTTCTCGCAAAAACTCTGGCCTGCATTTCAGCAACCCCAGCCCCACAGAGCGTGCGATGCTTTTGAGGGAGCACGGTTAGGTTAGGCGCCCCTTCCTCAGAGAGCAGCCGTTGCAAACTAAATATCATAACCCCAGTGCGGGGATTGGCAAGAGGCCAGGACAAGGACGGCGTCTTGCGCCCATCAGAGGCTGCCCGGGGCTTTGGGGCCAACGGATTGTGATTCCTTGAACGGCGCGGTTGCACGGCGCAGCAGGCGGCATCGAGGTTTCCCACGGTTGCAAGGGCCAAGATATTTGTTTTTTTGCCACAAAAAACAAATGGGTGCTCAAGGGCGCTTGCGTTTAAAGTTGGCGGCTTGAATGTAAAGCCGGCGCACGACGCTTCAACGGCTTCCACTAGATCCAACGGGTCCAACGGATCTGGCTCTCTCGCCAACTTGCATGTACCTTCAGATGTGTACTGCAAGTGGATTAAATTAGCCGAGAGCTCTAAAAGAGCAGCTCCGCCCAACTGCCGAAGCTATTGAATGACGTCACAACGCGCACCTCGCCGCGCAGCCGAGTCGGTCTGGCGTGGCCGGCGGCGGCTGGCGCACTTGGCACGAAATACAGACATGCTCCAAGTATCCGCCAGCGCGGTCAGAGTGCGCCCACACCGCCGAATGCGTCGGCAGTCAAGCGCAGTTGGAGTATAGAGGGTCTTGCTTTGGCTGACGTGACGTCGCCGTTCAGCGAGCGCGCGTGCGTTACGCCGGAGTATAAACACGCCTTAAGAGAGCCTGCACTTAACCGCTAACCAACGTAATCGGTGGCGGCATCTATGGGAGCTACTGAAACCCCCCGCCCACTCACTGAATAATGAAATAAAACCTGTGCCGAGGATCACATTCTAACCAGGGCCTTTGGCGTTTGAGGCGGAGACGCTACAACTCCGCCACGACGGCTCAAGATTTAACCATGAGTAAAGGCGCACCTATTAAATGCACTCTTCCGATGCAAAAGTCTCCGCTCTTTCGCTGCGCATATCCTGGCCCAACACAGCTAGACCATCGGCAATTTTTCTTAACTGCTTTGTACATTGCCTCCCGTCCCTAATAAATGATTTCCGCTAAGTAGTTTGAAGTTGAATGGCACAGCCGGGACAGTTTAGACGGGCGAGCGTGCGTATACACAAGTGCTGCATTGTACGATCACAGACCATCGTGCCATCATAGTTTTTCATCGACCATGGCCATCATCTGACCAGCCTTAACAGGCTCTTTCAAAGGTTAACTAGCACTTGAAGCGGCACTTAAAGTTCCTCTGCTGTTCGCCGCTTGTAAATCGAAGCGCGTCAAAACCAAACCACGGGGCACGCAAAGCTCATAGACGCGACGCGCCATAAAAAATCGAAACTTTCCTGGCCGCCGGTGGCGCCTTCAAAAAATCGGTTTTCTTTGCTTCCAACATTAAGGTTGTCTTTTGTCTGTTCTCCTTGCGTGATAAAAGTGCAGTATTGGTTTTAAAACTGAACTAACTTAAGTATTGAACCGCTTAACCTACTTCTGTCAGCCTCAGAGATTCGCGAATCCCATGTAGGAAGGATAATACTTGCAAGATGGCGTCTGTTGTCCTTTGACGTCATCACGCTTGTGTTTGTGAGATTGGCCTGTGGAGGCGATACCTGCATTTTGGTTCTTCGTATTTTCTACCTTATAAGAGCTTTGTTTTCAGTAAGAGTGGCGTTTTTGCGATCAGGAGCTGGGATTCTATCGACACAAGCCAACTTTAATTTTTTAATTTATTTTTGTGTCCCTTTAAAATGCCGCAACAGTTTTATTTGTGCAGGAAGGTTGACGATAGGACTAACTTGCTTCTAGATTTTTTTTTGCACATTCACTCTGAAGCACTCCTTGAGAAGATAATTAAAAAATATAGAGCACTTGAGTCTAAACACAGTCAGCAACTGTTTTTTGCAAGCCATCGCTGTCGCGTGGCACTTGCCTAGTGAGCTTTGAATGACGTCAGAAACATTTTTTTGCAATTCATCGTTTTTGAACATCAGCACACGTCCCCAACACATTTTACCGTCGTACACAACACAACGCGCTCACATGCAATTTTGATGTGCTAGGGGAGTGCACTGTGGGAAGACATGAGAATGTGGGTCTGCATCGCGGAATAATATGCGTGTAAAGCTTTTGGTAGCCTAGCAGATTCTGAGTTCCATGCAATAAACAAAAAAAGCGCGTCGTGACGTATGCGTTGCGTGCCCGCCTGGCACGCAGAGATCTGGGTTCGAACCGAAATTCCGGCGAATTTCTTTCTTCGAATGGTCATTTTCGTGATGACTCGCTCTGCCGACAGGTCCTGTACACGCCACTCATGAGACAATAAATGCTTTCGAATTAACATATCTGGCTGTGTAGACTTTCCTTCGTTTGTTGACCTTTGACTGTTTTGCGCGTTTTCAAACTCGACAGGAAGAAAATCTAATAAAGGACACTAACCCTTGTGGACGTCTGCATACATTCCGAAGGTGAGAATCCGGAGTTAATTTTGAGTTAAAACACGGGCAGAAATCGGGTTCTTCGTTAAAAGGTTAATAAATTCGGTGTTTTTTGTGTTATTTTCTTCTAGTGATGGTAACTGAAAAATAGCCTGTATTTTTTCGCCGGACATAAAATGCATTATCTTTACTGAGGTTTTCGCAAAGGATCCAGAAACGGCAACTTGAAGCAAGGAACCCTTTGCCGTGCTAGATACTTTATTTCTTGTTTATTACAGTCCCTTACCCCTCGTTTCGGTATGCAGCACCTCTGCGTCTGTGCAGCCTGGCTGCTTTACATGCATACTAAAATTAGCTACGGCTCAACAACTGCTGAACCTGGTTAGAGAGCGAAAGCTGTGGTGTATCGGGCAAGCAGACGTGGCTTGGCGTCTGTAAAGTTGAGTGCATTCAGGGCACACTTGACAGGCCGTGTGCACCCACCCTCCTACCCTGGCAGGTGGCAGTTAGATTAATGGTTGATCGCGAGAGGTTGGTCACCTAACGAACACGGCGGCTATTGCTGCAGTGCTGTGTGTCTGCCACAGTCAGCATTGCCAGTCATCACCATCATCATCATCATCCTTACTGCACCACTGCAGTGCAAAGGCCTCTCCCATGTCTCTCCAATTAACCCTATCCTTTGCCAGCTGCATCCACCGTTTGCCTGCAAACTTCTTAATCTCATCCGCCCACCTAACCTTCTGCCGCCCCCTGCTACGCTTACTTTCTCTTGGAACCCACTCCGTTACCCTTAAGGACCAGCGGTTATCTTGCCTTCGCATTACATGCCCTGCTCAAGCCCATTTCTTTCTCTTGATTTCGACTAGGATGTCATTAACCCGTGTTTGTTCCCTCACCCACTCTGCCCGCTTCCGATCTCTTAACGTTACACCTATCATTTTTCTTTCCATGGCTCGCTGCGTTGTCCTTAACTTAAGCTGAACTCTTTTCGTTAGCCTCCACGTTTCTGCCCCGTAGGTGAGTACCGGTAAGATTATGCTGTTGTACACTTTCCTCTTGAGGGAAATTGGTAAACTGCCACTCATGATCTGCGAGAATTTGCCATATGCGCTCCACCCCATTCTTATCCTTCTAGTTATCTCCCTCTCATGATCCGGATCAGCTGTCACTACCTGCCCTAAGTAGACGTATTCCGTCACAATTTCTAGGCTCTCGCTGCCAATTGTGAACTGTTGTTCCCTTGCTAGGCTGTTGAACATTACCTTGGTTTTCTGCATGTTAATTTTTAGACCCATCGATCTGCTCTGCCTGTCTAACTCATTGATCATGATTTGCAGTTCACCTCCTGAGTGACTCAGCAAGGCAATGTCATCAGCAAATCGCAGATTATTTAGGTATTCTCCATTTATTCTTATTCCCAACTGTTCCCAATTCAGGCCTCGAAATACCTCCTGTAAACATGCGGTGAACAGCATTGGCGAGATCGTGTCTCCTTGCCTGACGCCCTTCCTTATTGGAATTTTATTGCTGACTTTATGGAGGACTATAGTAGCTGTGCAGTTGCTATATATATCTTCCAGTATTTTGACATAAGGCTCTTCTACCCCCTGATTACGCAATGCCTGTATGACTGCTGAGGTTTCCACTGAGTCGAATGCTTTCTCGTAATCAATGAAAGCTATATATAGAGGTTGGTTATATTCTGCGCATTTCTCTATCACCTGATTGATAGTGTGAATATGATCTATTGTGGAATATCCTTTACGAAAGCCTGCCTGATCATTTGGTTGATTAAAGTCTAACGTTGCCCTGACTCTATTAGCGATTACCTTAGTAAATACTTTGTAGGCAACGGATAGTAAGCTGATCGGCCTGTAATTTTTCAAGTCCTTGGCGTCTCCCTTCTTATGAATTAAGATAATGTTTGCATTCTTCCAAGCTTCTGGTACAGTCGAGGTCATAAGGCATTGCGTATACAGGGTGGCTAGTTTTTCTAGCACGATGTCCCCTCCATCCTTCAACAGATCTGCTGTTACCTGATCCTCCCCAGCTGCTTTTCCCCTTTTCATTGCTTCTAAGGCTTTCTTTACTTCATCTTTCGTTACTGGCGGGATGACGCATTGCTGTGCACTGCTGTCTTTCTCATTAGCGCTCTGATTACATTGGCTACTGTACAGGTCTGTGTAGAACTCTTCGGCTACGTTAACTATCTTATCCATATTGCTAATGACATTGCCCTGCTTGTCTCTTAATGCATACATCTGGTTTTTACCTATGCCTAGTTTCCTCTTCACTGCTTTTAGGCTACCTCCGTTCTTTATAGCATGCTCGATTCTCTCCATATTAAACTTCCTTATGTCGGCTACCTTGCGCTTATTTATTAACTTTGATAGCTCCGTTAGTTCTATTCTATCGGTAGGGTTAGATGCCCTCATGTTTTGGCGCTTCTTAATCAGATCTTTCGTCACCTGAGATAGCTTCCCGGTATCCTTTCGAACTGTCCTACCGCCTACTTCTACTGCGCACTCCGTAATTATTGATGTCAGGTTATCGTGCATTGAATGAACATCAAGATCATCTTCCTCAGTTAAAGCCGAATATCTGTTTTGCAGCGCTATCCTAAACTCCTGTGCTTTCCCTCTTACGGCTAACTCGTTAATGGTCTTCTTCTTCACTAGCTTCTTCCGTTCCCTCTTCAAGTCTAAGCTAATTCTAGACCTTACCATTCTGTGGTCGGCCACAGCATTATATATATATATATATATATATATATATATATATATATATATATATATATATATATATTATATATATATATATATATATATATATATATATATATATATATATATATATTCGCAGCGGTGGCCTAGTGGCCTGAGCTTCCGCCTCGCATGCGGGAGGTGCGGCGTTCGTTTCCCAGCGTCGCCGGGTACCCACCAGTGATACAATGGGTACAAGCTTTCCCCTGCCTGGTGCTCGGCTTCTGTAGGGTGAAATGATTGGGAAAACTGTCTTTCACTTCACCATGATTAGAAGAAACAACCTTGTGTCATGGCGCTCTTTGGCCACAGATGCCCTTGCGCCATGAAAATCCATCATCATACATATATTTCATGCATTTCACTCTCTTCTGTAATTCCCGCAGGGGCCTTGAAGGCATTGAAATAAATATTAAAGCGCTATTTCCGCTACTAAAGCGGAAAATCCGGAATATTTTAGCTCCATGCAGTCGAGAACAACCGCGCATCACGATTTCGGCGGTTTGGGTCTCAATAGGCTATATCTGTCTAGGTTTTAAATTTCTGTATCCGCCAGGTTAAAATACGTTTGGAATAATATTTACTGTTTTCCAAGGTGACATGTGGGCGAATAATTATTCGCATTTCATTGACAATATCACCAGCTATAAATTTCTCGAGCAGATCGGTGACAGACATTTGCATAAACGGCGGGCTGCAAATCGATGTGGACAAATAATTTTCGCTGCCTCATTAGGGCAACCACGATACAGTAGTCCTACGGATGCGGCATACCTCATTAGGCTCCATCCTACTATCTTTCTCATTAGGCTCCACTTTGACCTTAGCGATATGTGGCTGAGAAATGCGAGACCTTTTCTCGTTTGTCCTCGGCATACAAAAAGAGCGATCAGGCTTTCATCCCGAAAGCTTTTAATATTAGGCTCACCATCAGCACAATACCAGCTAGCAACAGAGTAGATTGATCGCTGTATGGTACTTCGTTAAAGTTCAACAGACTCAGTTAAGCGCAGGAAGAGAATTTGCCCTATGCTTCCTCTACTATACTCTCACGTGTTTTCCTGGAGTAGATGCACCAGGAATGCTAGTTTCACCAATAAAGAAAAGAGGTAACGTTTTCACTACACGGGCCTGTCACATATGCTCAACTTCTATTCTTTACGTTCAGTGTAACGAAGGAAGATTTGTTGCAGACGTGTTGGAGAGGGGATGGGGAGGATAGCGGAATTGGGTGTGAGGTGAGCTCCTGGCGTGGGCTTCTCGTGAGTGGAGGCTTTGGACGGAGTTGGGGGGGGGGGGGGGGGGGGTTGAGTGCAGTGAAGCTTCGCTCTGGTGGGCGAACGATGGACAGGTGATGGGTGGTGCTCCTGGTGGGAGGAGGTGGGTTTTGTTCTGCTTCTGCATGAGATTTTGGCGGGCTGAAGCTTCTACAGGTTGAGATGGATTCAGACGTATTGTTGGGTGGATGTGGAGGATAGCGGAAGTGGATGTGAGGTGAGCACCTCGCGTGGGCTTCTCGTGGGTGGAGGGTTTGGACGGAGGGGGGGGGGGGGTTGAGTGCAGTGAACATTTGCTCTGGTGGACGGCCGCTTCTGCAGGGTAGTGATGGGAGGGAGGACCTCCTCTTTCCTCCCGGGGAGGAGGAAGTCTGTAGCCCACTCTTGGGCTGCATTCTTCACTTCAACGGAAAACGGATTCCGTGGGTGGGAGGAGGGGTGAGGCGGATAGGGCATCGTAGCCCTTCTTTCGCTGTAAAATGTTAAAAATTCGATTGTTTTTAATGCATAAGCAATGCTTGGCTGATGCGAGCCGTCCACAGAAAGTGTGTGCAGAAGGTGTGGACACTTGCCCTATCTTACTCGAGTTACTCGTAAACTCGGTCACTCGCTAGTAACTCGGGTAAGTTCGGAGGAGGCAGCGTAAGATGCAGCCAATGGGAGCAAGCTCGGATAAGTTCGGAGGAGATTCGTGCCAGCAGCGCGAGCAGTTGCTCGAGAACTGCAACATGGGTCGCACAATCCCTACGAGTGGCTGTGATAGAAACAGCCACCTGCCAGTGCAGTGGCGCATCTCTTAAGCGCTGCGGCACTGCCATGCTGGTAGTGGTATGGGGACTCGCCGCCATCTATTGACGTTAAAGAGAGAATGGCCAATTCTGCATAAATGGGCATTAATTCGCGAACCTCTGAATGGTGCGTGGTGTGGTGACCAACGCGAACTAAGTTAAGGAAAAGCACAAACCACAAACGGAAACAGCAGTAGTGCACAATGATTTCGCATTCATAGCACGTAAGCAGACTTAAGTGCCCCGGTAGTTTTGTTTGTGTTAGGAACGTTGACGGTACCACTAACTAGCATTTAGATTTTTTGCAAGTTCCCTCTGAAGCGTCCCAGAGAAGATAATTAAAACAATATTGAGCACTTAATTCAGTCTGCTGCATTCCAAAAATTCGAAAGCATTTGTGTTTAAACGTCAGCAACTGTTTATTGCGCAGTCATCGCTGTAGCGTGGCACTTATCAAGTGACCCTTGGATGACATCAGCAACTTTTTTCCAAGTCATCGCTGTCGAACATCAGGACAAATTCCTTGCACATTTTATCGTCATACACACCACAACTCTCTCAGTTCATTCCCCTCTTTAACCAACAACTCTTCGTGACGTATGCGTTGCGTGCCCGCATGGAACGCAGACGATCTGGGTTCAAGCCGAAATTCCGGCGAATATTCTTTTTTAAAATGGTCACTTTCGTGAAGACCCGCTCTGCGGGCAGGTTCTGTACACGCCAGTCATGAGACAAGAAATGCTTTCGCATTAACATATCCGACTTTGTACTCTTCTCTCCGTTTGTTGACCTTTGACTGTTTTGCGCATTGTCAAGCGCGGCAGGAAGAAAATCTTATAAAGGACACTACTCTTGTCGACGTCTGCATTTCTGCCGAAGATAAAATGCAGAAGTTATTTTTGAGTTCAAATAGGGGCAGAAATTGGATTTTTCCTCAAAAGGTTAACAGATTTGGTGGTTCTTGTGGTATTTTCATGCAGTGATGATAACTGACAAATAGCGCGTATTTCTTCGCCGAGAATAAAATACTTTATCCTTATGTTTTCGTAAAGAATGTAGAAATGGCAACTTCAAACAATGAACCCTTTGCCATGCCAGATACATTATTTCTTGTTTATTGCAGTCCCTTACCCCTCGTTTCGGCATGCAGTACCTCTTCGCCTGTGCTGCCTAGCTGCTTTAAATGCACACTACGGGCATATTAAACACCACATCGGTGATTTTAAACGCTCAACAACCTTGTAGAAGGACAGCATTAATGTGCGCATCGTTTGATGTAGCATTGTCAATAAAACGTTCTATAGCGCGCTTTTCAAAGTTATCCACAAATTAAACCACGCCGTAGTAAAAAGCGTTAAAAACGGCCTGAAATCGTCACCAATTAGCTGATGACGAGCAGCTTTGAAACAGGCGCAAGGTGATCTGCTCATCGAGTGATTCCTTCTGCGTCGTACAGTGGCAAACTGCATTTCCTTGAATAGTCATTTCGAGGAGATAGCGGGTTTAACAAATCTTGTAAGAGATACCTGCCCAGGTTGCCGATGGGATACCCGATACTTACACGTTAAAACTTTAGTTTAGCCGTCTATAAGGTGGCGTCACTTAGCCGTGAACGGCTTTGATGCCACTCAGCTGACCAAACAAACAATAGTTTTTGTTTGTCTAATTGACGCGGTCAGATCACATTTCTCTCCGTTTTATGTGACCAACACAGCACTTTTACCTATTCGCTGAATAGAGAGTTCTGATGCAAATGGCATCGTTATCGGCGTCATCGGTGTTTTAATTTGTAAGCTCAAACTTCTGCGTTTATCTTCTGCATTTTTTTCCTGTCGTTTGCAATTAATGATGTCCCGCAGCGCCGTGTTGCTGCCAAATTGCGTGAAAGTCGCTGAGAGGAGCTGAACCGTTTATGTTGAAACGGAAAATTGAAATGTGTATACTAGTCATTAAATTATCAGGTCCCAGTGACTCTGTGGCTTTTAGTGTTCGGCTTCTGATCCTAAAGTTGCGGATGCGATGCCGTCCGCGGTGGCTGAATTTCAATGGAGGCGAAATGAAAAGGGTGTCTAGACTAATCCGAAACCCTCACCTATAGCGGCGTCTCTCGTAAGCAATGTGTTGCTTACGGGACGTTCAACTCCTGGTGACCACATTACACATGCCATAGTAATCACCAATGTACGTGCCGACTTTTATTTCGCAATGATTTGGCCATTGTCGGGATATAGCGTGCAAGTGGCTTTGAAGTCACCACTACAGAATTCACATCTTCAAAACGCAAGACCACGTGAAAATGAAGTCAGGGTATGCTATTTATTCGTATTGCACTAATCCACAGTAGTCAATACACTTCCCTGGGCGTTCACTAGTGCTCACATACCGGCATAGTAAGAAGGTTATATCATAGCAGAAGCATTGGGGAGTTTTTACATGCTAACCGCCGCAGGCATCGCTCTCCCTCTCGCGTCATAGCATATATGGCGGTCGGAAATTACCGAATAACTTTCTGGTGTGACGACTAGGTTTACGAAGCATGAGTTAGCCTAAGTACAAAGGCGTTGATAGAGTCTGTAAGAGAGTGAGGGGAGAGGGGGGATACGGTGGCAGTATACCTATCGTTGCGGAGACGCTACAATTGAGAACACTATTCTTAACTCTGCAGACATCTTCGATATATCTACCTTGTTTGTGTCATCTTTGAAACAATGACCGGAACCTTTTCAGGTTCACGAGCAGGCTGAATTGCTCGAGCAGTCGTGATAAGGTTAAAGCGAATGTCGGAGTAAGTCTTTGACGCGAACTTTTTTTCTGCAGAAGCGAAGGCATGCATAGCATTTCATGAAGACAGATCCAACCACTTCGCCGATGCATTGCTGATGTTTTGAAGCTTAAATCGGCAAAGTACGGTAAAGCTCAGTTGTGGTTTACTTAAAATTATAATATAGTTCGGCAGGTGATGATTATCTTTGAAGGCAGGTGAAGCAGGCGAGCTCCCACTTATCCAAATATTTTGAGCAGCTCGTGAGGGAGCTGAGGAAGTGGTCAACATCCTTTCAAGACTCACGCGGGACTCTTAATGTTGCCAACCTGCCTAATTAACATGTCAGGATACCACCCTAATAAGTAAATCTGCAACCTTATCTCCGAATATAGAAGTTTGAAGGGTAATACGGTTGTAATTGCTCATTAGCATCCGCACAAGTGTAGCCGTACGACTCATGAAGACAGATCCAACCACTTCGAAGTATTTCTGTTGTGCGGTAAAGCTCAGTTGTGGTCTATTTTCGGTGAAGTGCCTGTTCCACCCAACTCCAGCAAGATTTGAAGTGCGGCTCCCTTATCAAGCCATGTACCCAGGGAGGTAGAGCACCAGGACGGGAAAGACCCTTTGAGGAAACTGGTGGGTAAGCGGCGAGGACGGGAGTCGAACCCACACCCTCCAGAAACCGACGTGGGAGCTCTCACCTAGCCAGTTCTTCAACCGACCACTTCGAGATGACCAATTCGTTCTCGCCCTGCCGTATGCTAGCCGACGGGGTTAGCTCAGATAGCCCAGCAATTTGCCCGGGTAGGCGGCGGTTACGGGATAGATCCCCGTACTGGGAGTAGATTTGTGAGAACGCAGCAGTTACTCATTAGCACACACCCAAACACCACCAAACGGCTGCAAATAAAAGCTGTACTTTTTTCACGGAGACTTTGTAGTTGAAGAACTGTCTAGGCCGGTGCTCCCACGTCGGCTTCTGGAAGGTGCGGGTTCGACTCCCGCCCTCGCCGGTTACCACCCGGTTTCCTCAAAGGGTCTCTCTCCCGTCTAGGTGCTCGCCCTCCCAGGTTGCATGACTTGAGAAGGGAGCCGCACTTCAAATCTTGCTGCAGTGGGATGGAACAGGCCCTTCACCGAAAATAGACCACAACTGAGCTTTACCGCGCTTGGCGGATTTAAGCTTCAAAGCATCAGCAATACTTGAAGTGGTTAGATCTGTCTTCTTGAGGCGTATGGCTACACTGGTGTGGATGCTAATGAGCAATTACAGCCGTATTACCCTTATAACTTCTATCTTTGGAGGTAAGGATGGAGATTTGCTTATTAGGGTGGTATCCTGACATGTTAATTAGGCAGGTTGAAAACATTTAGAGTCCAACGTTAGTCTCGAAAGGATGTTGGCCACTGCCTCAGCTCCCTCACGAGCTGCTCGAAATGTTTGGATTAGTGGAAGCTCACCTGCTTTCACAGATAATCATCACCTCCCAAATTACATTATCATCGTTAACTATACACAGCGCAGAACTCCACCTACCCGGGTACCCTATTCTTGGGAGAGCTGGGCCGCTCCTCCTGTTGCCCCCCACCAAATACTGTGGCCACTGCTGCTTTCCAATATTGTCCATGCGTTGGGCGATATGGGTACCGGCTATACGACTTGAGCACTCGACCCGGCTCAGGGTCTCGAAATTAATGTTTTCTCTTTTTATATAACAGTTCCAAGGCTCCTCTGATATTACACATATCCCTGCTATCTCCCTAATCTTGCCGTGACAAGAAAATTTTTTGAAATATTGCGCCGTCTCTTATCGTAACGACACACGCTACGGAAGATTACTACTATAATAAAAAAAAATTTGCAGTTACGACAAAACAGCAGTAAATTTTCTCGCATTATGGGTGAATGATGTCGTGTTTCTTGTTTGGGTTGGGAGGGGTTTTGGGAGAGACAGGCGTAGAGAACGGTGCAAAGAAAGCAAAATAATATGAAAGAGAAAGTAGATGATAATTGTATTGTGGGGGATACACGTCGCGGAAGAATACAATGAGATTATAATGCCAGTGAAGACGTCCAACGCCCTCCATATGGGCAGACAAAACGTTCACTGCACGACGAATACATCGTAAGTGGAAGAAAAGAATGTGTTAAGAAAGGAAACTAAGGTATAAAAGAAAACGTATGCGGTAACTGAATTGTGGCAAATACATATTCAAGCGGAATGCAATGAAGTTTTGATGCTAGTGAAGAAGTCCACTGCTTTACAGATGGGAAGACGAAGAGTTAATTACAAGGCGAATACATAGCAAGGGGAAACCCTATAATGTTTTGATGTCTGTATGATATTTCGTTCTCCTCCAGATGGGCGAACAGAAAGGTCAACACATAGCGCATCTTTGAAGAGCAGGCTGACTGACCTAAAACAAGAGACTGCAAAAAGACTCAGATCTTCGCCGAAGGTTCATTTTATAATGAGCCCGTTCTTTCTATGTGCCGTTAACGAAGAATGTGCACATACATGACCTTCAGTGAACGACGTTTTCCCAACCGGTATAGCAGTACAGTATCTAAGAAACTATATTATATTCTTCGCGGAACAGCTGGGCGCGAGCTTACATTACCTGGCTGAAAAGCAGCTCTACAAAACTTCTCTTTGCCTTTGCAACGCACCTAGAAGCCACAGGACGAACTCTCGTTAGAGGAAGAAGATGGGTAAAGCTTTATTAACATGACTCTTGTAGTACCCCTAGAGGGCCACTAGCAGATCATGGAGCCCTCTGTCTTAGCCCAGTCCATCAGCCTAAGCTGAATGGTTGGTCAGCGCATAGCAGAGCGCACTTCTTAGATAATATGAGCCATCGGTCAAACTTTGAGTCTCCTGTGCGCACTTTTTAACTATGCAACTCAAGCGGCCTGAAGAATCGTATCGTGTGGCATCCTGTTCTTCACACTGACAAAAGGTAAAAATTACTTGATTTCAAGAGACGAGGGCGTCCAGGAACGCAAAGACGAAGACAGTATCCAGGAGCTGCACGGCATGGCTAAAACCAGGGTTGCTGTGGGTTACGCCAGTGCGATAAAGGAAGTGCTTTCCAAGTTGGAGTAGATGCCGATGATGAACACGCATTGTGTCCCGGGATGCGGTGGCATGTAATGGCATACACTCGGTCTCTGCTACAGATGCCGTGAAAGAGGATCCACTTGGGAGGCCCAGACAGGCCCGAAGGCAGTTGTTCCGTCCTGCTTCCAGTGTTTCTTAGTTGTGAGGTATTATACTGGGAACACGCACTGCCAATTCAGCGTAAACTTTTTGAAGGACTACCACTCAGTGGCACTTGTTGCCCCATCGTGTTTTCGCTGTGCAACTGAGTATCCGTGGGGCTGCAACTATTTTTGCACGAGGCGTCTTACCCCCTCTTCTCCATATCCCCAATCTCTCCTCATTTTTCTTCCACACAAACCCCATCGTTGGTACTTTTTATCTGTTTTTTTAGAGTTGATATTTTTTATCAGTGCATCTATTCGGCTTCGTTATTTAGTAAATGCTGAAAAGTGTAGCCCAATTTACAGCCGTAAATTATGGAGTCTTTGGTGCAGACCACATCAAGCTTGTTTGTGTAGAGTGCTCAGGCTTTTTGCATTACATTCCTGAGAGCCGTAACATACAAAAAAATGATTTTTAATAACACTTGCTTTATACCATCTCAAGAGTAAATTTTCGTGCAACTGGTGAAGGGCGTGATGCCAAGAGCGTTAAATAACGGCTCAGTCTATTCTAGTCGTACAGCATTCACGAGATTTCCAACAGCTTTTTTTTTAAGCAGATTCACGCAGTTGCTATTTGTAAAAGACGCGGTCCTCCAAACCAAACAGCAATAGTTAACAACAAGAGAAAACATGCATAATACAACATTTGCATGACACGTTTCGGCATGAAGTTTCTTAGTTGATGCAAAATACCGACAACCTTTCACAGTTTGTTCACCACCATTCCGACGTGATCATTCCATAATAAATTCTCATTAAAAATGACCCCTATACATGTTACTGCTGGAACTATTTGGACGAGTGACAGACCAATCTTTATACACAATGGCGACACGTACGCGAGCTTATTGCGATGTCTGACAAGCACGGCTTTCGATATTTCGGTGTTCATGTTTAATGCATTGCCTTTAGACCATTCCATAAATGAGTGTAAGCGATTCGATGCTTGTTGCTCAAGATGTAGCAAATGCGCAGCTCCGGTTCACCGTGTTGCCAAAGGCCGGCCACAGAAGGAATCTGCAAAGCTCGACGACAGTTCGCGGACTCAGAAGATAAGAAAATTTGTACTGACACTGTCATTGGTCGGCTACAAAACTGCTAATGCATCGAAATACGAACTAGTGTGGAAGACTTTTGAAAAATAAATTAAGCGACAACAACCAGTACCCTTCACTATCCTTCTACGCACTAGCATCTTAGGCACGGCTTGTGTGAATTGGTTCGAACAGTTAGGGCGGATTAGAGATATTTGATGCTCCGGGTCAACCATGCTCTGCGCACAAAAGGGGCTTTCCAAGGCGACGTGAATAACAATGTCAAAGCTGTTGTCAGTGATGCGTGCTGAGATGAACTCATGTGTAAGTGTCTACACATCAAAATACGCATTCAAATAAATGCTCATCGTGAGTATCAACCAGCGAGCCCCGAACTTGCACGATGGTTTAGCTCAACGCAATATTGGAAGCAGACGCAACACGGATACCGTTAAGCACGCGTGGCATAGAACCAAGGTATTGATCAAGAGGGCTTGCCTCACCAAAGACTAGCAGCGGATACAAACGACTTGGTGTCCGCCAGGCAATTGCCTATAACGAGTGAAAAAAAGATATGAGGAGCAGCACTGCAAGCAAACGAAGACGCCACTCTGTGTTGGCCCAGCTATAAGCCTGGCGCATTTAATGTGTCTACGTAATGTTCTTTATATCTTTTGACATGTTTTGAATACTTTATTGCTCAACTTTGTGTTACGCAAGCACTGGTAACATTTTTCTCGGTGAATATTTCGAATGACAATTTTGTGCGCTCATTCCTACTAGAGAGGGGCATGCAGTGAAGTAGGATAGATAAAAGTGATAAGAAAGTGCTCACATTAAAGCTCATTTTTGGATAGGTGTAATCAATGTCGCTAATTTTTGTTGACTTCGTTCAGTTTTTCAAAGAATACGTCTTTAATTTTGATCGCATTACATTTATTCTACTTGGTTGGATAGAGAACACATGCTGCTACATAAAGGTCGACATTTTTTTAATTCAGAATTTCAGATGTTAATTCTGCCGGTCGGCGCCAGTAGCAAATCTAGAGCATTTTTTGCAATAAATAACTCCCAGAAACTGAATTCCATTGTTACTTATACTTTAAGTAATATGCTGAGGTAAATAAACCATGCCCTATCAGACAAAATGAAATTTATAATCTTGACTGCTGATTTAAAGATTCTTGTTTTATAAGTGGCCTCCCACCTCAACGCGACAAAAATACATGGGCCCATATGGACTCTGTGTATTTTCGTCCTGTACGTTGTACGGACAACAAATTTGCATTTTAACGAGGCGTAAATGCATTGAAAAGGTTAGGTCTCCCCAAAAATTGTTAATAATTACGGTCGTCCATATTAACGAGCACGACTGTAGTGACATTGAGCGTGATGAGCGTGTTGTACCGCGGGACGGAGCGCTCGCACTACGTGAGCTGCGAGATAATAACGGTAATGGACGATTTTGCTGAGAATCGGTACCCATGATATTAGTGTTTAGGCACTAATATGTATAGGGATTAGGGGAAGCGTCATCCACTCCTTTGAGAACCTTGGAAGCTTCACAGGCGGCGAAAGTGCCAGAAAATACTGCTATAAACAAGACCCAGTGGTCTGGGAACTTATCATGGACCATGTGGCTCTAGAACTTAAATGCGGCGTCATTCACTGGACATTGTACACCGCAACGTACCGTTGACACTACAGATGGTGATGCTGGTGACGTTGCTTGAAGCGCAATATGCAGCTACAGCATGCAATCATAGATATCAAATTTATTTGGTCATTTTTATTCATATTTTTATTTGTTTGTTTGTTTGTTGCACATTCTTGTAGTGTGTCATCACATTATGGAGTACCAGAACAGGAATACTTGGCTTTAATTGCGAAAAATGATGATGGCGGCCTTACTGGGACAGGGCAGCTTTCAGCCATTTCCACCGTAACTCTAAGGGGCTGGGAGTTATCTGATGATTCGTTGATCTCGCGGCACTTTGGAGGAACGGATACAGGCTAATTCTTTTGACACTGTGTATTCATTATTTACGCTACAAGGGTCAGAACAACTGGCTAGTGTGGCACAAAGACTTCTTGCGCCAGGCCCAGACTCCGGCTCGCCGGTCAAAGTCCGCTTGAGCGAAATCTTCCCGAGCTCCACTGGGCGCAGAAAAGAACCCACTTAAATACGCGTCCGTATGCGCAAGATTCTGCACCCCTTCTTCAGGCAATATGAGACGAGCTTCTTAGAGCCGATCATTTGTTATTTGTCTTAAAAATTGACCTGATCAATGCACGCCGGCGGCAACGACGTTGTATGCCTGCTACCACCGCGCGCATTCGGAGTGGTGGGCATTTACGCCTTTAGGGACCGTGATTGCAGCACGCATACACGCAAAAAAAGCATTGACAACCAAAAGGAGGTGAACCAAAACGAGGCGTGGACGCGGTGCCCCTTCACAGTCGATCTCTGCGGCATCCGGTTTGTCTCTAGCGGCGCGCTATCGAACACTCACAATTTAAACCGACCAACTCGTTGGGTCCGTTCATTGGTACCGCCCTGAGAGAACAAGGCGACTTCAAACCAGGGCTCTCCGCTGTGGCCTTACTGGCATTCAAAGCTATCCTGCAGTTTTCACTTTTTTCTTCAAGACAGAAACCAAAAGAGCGGTTTCTGAGGGGAGGTTGCATGATGAGCCTTTGGGAAACAGCTAAATAAAGCTTAATTAGCTAACTTTGTGCGGGTGTGGCCGATTCCCTGCGAGCAGGTCTCTAATATAGCCAATTTAAACATAAAAAAGAATGATGACAAACCAAGTCTTGCTTTCTTGGACATTAGGATAGGTTAGGTTAGGTTGGGTTCGGTTGGGTTGGGTTAGGTTGGGTTAGGTTAGATTAGGTTAGGCTAGGTTACGTTAGGTTAGAATCATGGGCCTTTACCTGCAATATTATTAAACAATGTCTTAAAATTTTTCAATTTTCGAATTTTTGCCAGAGAAAGCTGGACATGAATTCTGCGAAAGCAGTTGGATTTGCCCTCGATGATTACGTTCTTTATTTTACTCTACTGAATGCTATTACTCTAAGCGATGCTTCACACAAGCCAAAAGTAGTTTTATGGAGGGCACTGAAGGTGGCACAGGTGGGTCAAGGGAGTGAGCAGCCCTCTCGGTAGGAGAGTGAGGCGAGATGGGAGATAGCTGGAGGGGGGTGTCTCTGTACCGGCACCTGACTTTTGTACAGAGCGTTTAAATTCAATGTCGCCGCAACTTTTTCGTTCCGCTGCGTGGCTGGTGGAGGGCGATGCGTCGTTTATTCCAGATAACGCATCAGAAAAGTGGTAGGGGTTTAACATTGTTAAATCGAGCACACTTGAGAAAGCAGGGGACACTCATGCTCCGCCATAGGGGTTTTATCGGGTCAATGCCCATATATGCAGATTATGTCATTCTGTACTTAACATACATAGATGGCGGCGAGTCCTCATGTCATGCCCTACCAGCGGAGTGGTGCAAAGGTCAAGCGATGCGCCAATGCACTGGCAGGTGGCTTAGCGATCAAGACAAGGCGCACATGGCAGGACCAAACAAGATTCTTGGTCGAGGTTTGGTAGGTCTGTAAAACCAGGGGCGGGCACTGCGTACAACCATAGCACAACGTTCGACAGAACGAAGTGCGTCCCAACTGTGTACAAGCCGTGGTCAAACACTACACATTACACGCTAGGGGCGCTAGTTCCTGGTTCGAGGCTTTGCGATAACATAGGGGGAATTGAGGTGAGTTGGTGGCGCTTCTGAAGGTAGCGAGGGAGGATAGAGGCTCCACGCTTGGGCTGCAGGCTGGACTTTCTTCGAGGGTCCAGTGTGTGTATATATTTGATAATACCTTTTGCCACCAGGCACACTGTCGCAATAAAAAAAAAAGGAATCGGAATCCATGGGTAGCAGGAGGGAAGGGCGGAGAGGGTATAGTGACCCTGTTTTCGCTGTAAAATGTTAAAAATTAGATTGTTTTTAATGCACAAGCTTTACTTGGCTTATGCGAGGCGCCCACGGAAAGTGTGCACAGAAAGTGCGGACACTCACTCGAGCTTACCCGAGTTACCCGGCAGTAACCCGGGTGAGTTCGGAGGAGCGTCGCACCAAATGCGCGAGAAGTTGCTCGGGAAAAGCAACATGGGTCGCACAGTCCCTACGGGCGGCTGGTGACAGGAACAACCACCTGCCAGTGCGCTTAACCGCTGCGCTGGCAGTGGTATGAGGATTCGCCGCGATCGGCAAATGTTAAGTAGAGAATTACCAATTCTGCAGACATGGGCGTTAACCCACGGAGCTCCGAATGGCGTATGGTTTAGTGACCAACGCCAACTAAGTTAAACAAACGCACAAGTCACAAAGGCACCAACGGAAACAGGAGTAGTTCACAATGCTTTCGCATTCCTATAGGACGTAAGCAGACTTAAGTGCCCGGTAGTTTTATTTCTGTTAGGAAGCTTGACGATACGACTAACTTGCTTCTAGATTTTTTACGAATTCACTCTGAAGCTCCCCAGAGAAGATAATTTAAAAAAAAATGTAGAGCACTTCAGTCTGCTGCATTCGAAAAAGGAGACAGCATTTGTGTTTGAACGTCAGCAACACCTTTTTCTGCGGTCATCGCTGTAGCGTGGCACTCGTCAAGTGACCCTTGGATGACATCAGCAACTTTTTTGCAAGTCATCGCTGTCGAACATCAGGACAAATCCCTTACACATTTTATCGTCATACACACCACAACTCGCTCAGTTCGTGCCCCTCTTTAACCAACAATTCTTCGTGCCGTATGCGTTGCTTGCCAGCCTGGCACGTAGACGATCTGTGTTCGAACCGATATTCCGGCGAATTTGGTTTTTCGAATAATCATTTTCGTGAAGACCCGCTCTGCGGGCAGGTTCTGTACACGCCAGTCATGAGACAAGAAATGCTTTCGCATTAACATATCCGACCTTGTGCACTTCTCTCCGTTTGTTGACCTTTGACTGTTTTGCGCATTGTCAAGCAGCGTCAGGAAGAAATTCAAATGAGGGGCACTACTCTTGTCGACGTCTGCATTTCTTCCGAAGATGGAAATCAGGATTTATTTTTGAGTTCAAACAGAGGCACAAATCGTGTTATTCATAAAAGGTTATTGAATTCAGTAGTTTTTGTGGTATTTTCTTCCAGTGATGGCAACTGACAAAAAGCGAGAATTGTTCGCACAGCATAAAAGACTTTATATTTATGTTTTCGTAAAACGAACA
>JARKHS020027136.1:0-23048 GCA_030143305.2 Amblyomma americanum
AAGCTGGGACCTGTATCGCGCATGAATATTCAACACACTGAAGTACACAACAAGCATCTTGTGCACACCGCGCTTTGGCCCTATCGGGTTCACAACCTCAACCTCATCTGAATAAAAAACAAGGAACAGTGTGAACTGAGATCCATCTTGTATGAGGGCCGACAACTTTTCCTTGTACATCAGGCCATCACAAAAGCTGCGCAATATTTTAGATGATTGTGCAGTTAATGAGTCTGGATTTAAATGACTGCGAAAGGATTCGGAAAGCATAAGGTTACGCAAAACACCAGTGACAGGTACGTACTGGAACGTGTCTCCAGCAGTCAAGACATGCTCTTCAGGTTTTGTATACGGAAGGCATTCTTTGGCGAACTGCTCTCGCTTGTGCTTGCTCAGCACATGTTCAAAAATCTCGTCTAGGAAGTCACAGGTAAGCAACGAGTGCATGTCCTTTCCGAACTGCAGAGGATGGATGTCTTCCTGAATCTTAGCAGCAAACAGGTGAAGCATATCGCGGAAACCCACTTTGATATGACCAATGATGTTTTCCATTGTGGAGTGTGGCAACTTGTGCACTTCTGTCATGCGGAAGAAAAGTAAGCACAGGTGCTTCTTCATTTGCGCCTTGAAGTCGAGAGCTGCACTACCAACTGGAAAAGCACTACTGGAAACGACCTCTTGTTCGCCATCGGTATCGTCCATGAGAAGGCTAGAGCTCAGCAGTTCACTTTCACTCAAAACATCGACTTCCGCCATGTCAACACTCGCCGAAGCGTCCGGCCGCAACTCACTTGCCGAAGCATCCGACCGCAGCACAACAGGACTGTTTTGTTGAGTGACAGCGGCATCGCCAGATGTGTCGAGGTCCATATAACTTCGGTGCTGACGATAGAGGTGCCTCCGGTAAGACTCAAACTGCCGGTACGTATTCGCGCAGCCTTCCACACCGCACATCACAGAAAAATTGTTATCGTAGCGGTGGTCCCTGATGTGCCATACCACTTTGCAAAACCTCTTTGATGAAAAGGGACAACGCGGACACCTATGAATCATCTTGAAGCATGTACTTGCGGATGGCCTACGTCGCCGTCACACTAAAAGGCCAGCCATTTGAGTCTCGGACCATTCGCAAACGCTCGTCTCGCGAGAGCTTGCAAGAGGCGGCCTTGTTTTCACACAAGAATTACATGGGGTCGGAGTGCGCGCCGCGCGCGCCGACAGATCGCGGCTGGTGTCGAGAATAAGAGCGCGCCCGCAGCCTGCGTGCGATGGTAAAAAGGCTTTGCTGTGTGCTTTGACTCGTTTTTGCTGTTGAGTACCACTGTTTACCTCAGCCGTCATTTCGAACTGCCTACTGTCCTTTACCCTGCGATACGCAATGTCATCGGCGCCCATTGAATGCCTTGTGACCTGGGAAGGCAGAAAACAGGTTCTCTTCGTCGGTGGAGACCGCAAGAGGTCAGATGTAATCAATGCTGCCATGCTAGCAGATTCATGGGCTTCGTTGCAGTGCGACCGAATAGAGGTGCGTGCATTTTATTTTCATACGATATATTGCTGCTAACAAGGCAGCAATGTGGGCTAGTTGGTTGTACATTTGATTGGGATAACGCGCTACACACAGAAGCGGACACGTTTCAGTTGTCTTTTTTCTTGTGTAGCGCGTTATTCCCATCAAATATTGCTGCTATTTTAATCGCTCGGTGCTTTCGGGGCTCTTCCTCGCGCGCACGCGGTCGCGGTCGTAGTTGGTTATGCGCGCAAGGGCAACATAATATCGTGACTGGTTCACATGCAGGCGACTGAGCGGCGCGTCGCAGCGAAAATTTACAACTTGTTGGAACCTCGCCGCTCTTCGCCTCGACGACTCGCAACAGGTTTTTCCGCCGCGGCGGCAGGATTGGCTAGCATTTTCGCTCGCATGTGAAACAGGCTTTAGGCTGTGTCGAAAATTTGCTTTCTAACCTTGAGACACAGGCGCCAAATGTATTTGGGTCATTCCACGCCAAACGTCCCAGATGTTGCGCTCGACCATCTCCTATTTGTTCGGAAAAATCCATAGAAACTAATTCCGGTGTGCGCAAGCAAAGCTTACATTATTTTTGTCAAAAAAATTTATTGAGCGCAGTTTCAACATTCGAAAAGGTGAGAAGCCAGGCCCTGCTCAATAATTATTAAAAATCCAGATTTTTAGAAACCACTGCAGTAATTTTTAAATGACATTTGCACAGATTCTGGCTTTCAATAAGATTCGGAACATACAGTTTTGTATGGCATAAATGCTCCGAATCTGATAAAAAGCCGGAATCTGCAAATGTCGCTTAAAAATTTCTGGAGTGACTACTAAAAATTTAGACTGTTTGTTAACTATTGAGCAGTGTCTGGTTTCTTATCTTTCTGCGCTCACCTACAAATAAATTTTTTTGGCAAAAATAATTTCGTCTTCAATTATGCACATTCGGATGAGTTTCCATGAATTCTTTTGAACAAATCAGATATTGTAGAGCACAGCATCTGAGACGTTTTGCCTAGAATTACCCAATTATTAGAGCATGTATCTTAGTTGTGAGCAAAAGATGAGCCTGCAACAACGATGTCTGTCATGCTGTTAACTGCAGTATATATGATGCTCATCTGGGGTCAGGCATTGTTCAACCTTCAGAATTTGGGCATCTGCAGCCTTTCACTCGTTAGTGTTACTTCTGGAAAAGTTCTGTTAACATGGGTTTTGCCTGTGTTACAAAAGATAATTCATTTTATGCCCAGGACAGTCTTCCAAACAGATGGTAAACTAAAAGGTTTCAGCGTGCCCGCAGTGAAATAATTTGTGTAATTAGTTGTCTTCACTTTCATGTGTTTGTGGCTTCTGATTCACAAGGTAATTTTTGTTGTAGGTCTACAGCTCACGTTTCGACACATATGTCGATGTTCCAGAGGGGCACACATTTTCTGATGGAGATAAAATAAACCTCGTTGGCAGTAGCAGCAGTGATGAACAAAACTTGCCACTCGAAACTGGGTGAGTAGGCCAGCTTTAAATGCTAGAACTATTACGTGGTACATTGTAGTAATGCACTTATGTTGCACCAAATTCTGTCCCCTGTCTTCTTTTTTTTTTAGTACTGATGATGGACCATTGGTGTTGGCTCCCAGTTGTAGTGAGCCAGACAAGCGCCTGTTCACTGTTCAGCAACCGCTGTATGAACTGCCTCCTATTCCACTGGATATCAAGGCAGACATTGAGGGTACAACATTAGGAGAAGTGTCGAGTCGTACGAAAAACCGTATAGTGTCTTGGATCACGGCACATTTGCTGACAATTGACTGGTAAGTATTGCCTAGTATTGTTGCGTGCGCAATTTCTGATGCTACGCCTGCAATGTGCTCACAGGTACCCTGGAAAATTCTACGAGCCTGCGGCCAAGGCTCTTGTTCTGAAGTATCCTGTCCTCAAGGATACGATTGGGACAGGTTATGTAAGTACATGAATCGCCATGCTTGCTTGCTAGTCACTCTAAATGAGGAATTGGTAATATTGGCACACAAAAACACTTTGGAAAATGATGCCTACTATAAATTTATAAAGTGAACCATCTTCTCAAACAAAAAAAAAATTAGTAAATGCTTTGTGGTTCGTAGATTACAATTTTTTTTTCTGAAAAGCAGAGAAAAATATTCATTTGCGATAAAATGACCGGCGGAGCACAATGCATGCAATGCACAGGTTTGCGTTCATTTCTTCGTCATGTCAGCATTTGTTTTTTCTGCTTTTGCTACATATTTTTCATGCATTTCATGGATTATCTAGCAAGATATATTTCCCTTGCTGCTTTCTTTCTTGTCAGGTGGCTCATTTTCTTGAGGTAACCTTATCTTGGATGGTTTTGTTCTCGTGTGCAACGTCACTGCTGTGCATGCTCATGGACAAATTGGCATACCAAAGTGTTCTGTGTAAGTGTATTGTGAGGTGTCAGGTTGCTGCACTTATTCATGAACAAAATTTTCTTGGCCATTGATGGGAAATGCACTACCATAGTTAAAGGGGCTCTGAAACACCTCCCGAGGACAGCACACAAACTCACCCAACCACTGCATTGTGTTTTTATTAGCAATAAAGCCTGACCAAAATAATTCACTTCTACATGCAGCAGAGAATCCACAATCACGCACGAAAGCTGGTAAGCCCTTTCCAGCGAATTTTCCATGCCCGCACCGTACTCTGTCACTTGCACCTGCGTATAGCAGTTGGGAGATGGTTATTGGTTAGATTCTTTCAGACGTCGGGCAGCTATGGCCACGGCCAATAAGCCACGTTGCTCTGGGTAAGGAATCGGAGGAGCGCCTACCTTCCAGCGTGCAAAAAGGGCTGAGAGGAGAGGGAAAAGCGCGAAGATGCTGAAATTAAAATTTTGACTACAGGTAACAGCTTTCGTGAAATGCATTAAAAAAATTCTTGCTGGACATTATTCGTGGTGTGGGGTGCTTTAACATTCCAGGCATATCTCAACTTTATTAGAGCCCCTTTCAGAGCCTCTTAAAAGTGCGGAAGTAAACTTTCTTGTGCCCGTACAGGCGTGCTTGAGGGCCGTCATGCACAAGCATCAATCAAGAGCACTGCGTATTGTTCACAAACATCCTTGAGTCAGGCATTAAGTACAGTGCTAATAATGCACTGGGCAGCAGGTGCGTTCGGATTGCTCATGCATATCTGCTTTGGCTAGAACAAGGCAGTGCTGCTTTTAACTTTTCCTACAGTAAGCACAAGTGGCCACTGCACAGGCATATGTGGAACCTATGCCCTCTTGCATCCCTTTCTCCAAGGCAAATCTGTATTTGTGACTGATGGCTGCTAGGTGGCCATTTCGGTCAGTTTGAATTTATAATGCAGTGGCACTGTTTTACAGGATTCATGGAGGGTTGCATTTAAGTACAAAATGGGCAATATCCGAAAATCCGTGGACAATGATCCTAATGTTGAAGAGGCGAGGAAGAAGTTTGGAAGGAAGGGGAACTTCCAAGACAAAAGTGGTCTGAAGAAGCAATGCCGCGTGGTAAGTGAAACTACAGCTAAACATTAGTATTTAAAACACTCTGAAAAGTAAAGTATTCGGTTGCGCTGAGTTTGCGAAGGGGAGTTGCATGTTAAAATTTACTGTGATCATTGCACACAAGTGGGCAAGAAAATTATAATAATTGGGCTTTGTAATGAAGTAACAATATTGGCCCCCGTAAAGATCTTTTATAACAAGAAAAAATTTCTACCACCTTATTTTACTAACGAAACAAAAAAAACATAGCCATGAAAGTAATTGGAGGGCTTCAAATCAGTGCAGACCACTAGTTGGGCATGCATCTCTAAATGAAATGAGTAAAGAAAATATAACGAGCAGACCTGACTTAGACTTAAAGTACAATAACGTCAAAGCTGTAAAATAGCTGCATTTGATGCAAGTTGGTGTTTCATGCTTAATTTGAAACCTTGCACAGAAGATAGCAAAAAATAAGAGCCAAACGATGACTGTTATTACAACTACTGAGGTTATACACTCGTGGCCATGTGAACCATGTCATGGAGTACCTTTGCTAGGCTTGAAACACCACCACAATCCTGGCAATGTGTACCTAGGTGGTCACTTGACGTGCTAGTAGGTGTTTCGCCTGTTCCACATATATTTTGCCACCGGTTTGTGGGGCCTGGTATGCCACCTTCCTTACATAGCCTGTATAGGAGGGATTCATTAGCAGTGCAACTGTCCCATTGGCTGTGCTGAGTCTGTTTTAGCAAAAATGTACATGAAATAGAGTTAACAGAACCATTCAGTTTTTAAATGAGCTTTGTGGATTAGAGGTATGCTGGAACATCAGATAAAAAAAACGCATTCTTCCATCATAGTTAATTGCATTTTTGATCAGTTTTGGGCATGCGCATATTGAATTTTTTGTCAAGATTCACCACGTTGCAGCTGTATATAATGCGCTACCTTAAGTGGGAAACCGCTTCACTGGCCACCTAGCACCCAGCAAATCGAACAGAGCGTGAATGCTGTTGCGAGCTTGCAACACTTACATGCAGCCTGAGTGCACAGAATGCAAGGTGAACAATTCAGTGCTCGTGTTCGCATCTAGCCAAGTACAGGACTCTTCATATTCTTGCCTATGCCCGCTATGCTGCTTTCCTCTTATTTTGATGGTGATCGCACTTCAAGAGAGCGATATAGCATTCCTTAAGAAAGCTTGTACTGACATCACCCATGGCAGCTGGTCTTTCTTAGTAGTGGCACCAAGGGTGCTTTGCTTTTGCACAATATTGTGGGTTATAAAATATTTTTGTGTGTGTGGTAAAAATAACACTTTCTATAAGGTAACGCTAGCTTATCTGTATAGCTTAACTTAGTATTCCCCGTTAGCGTTCTTTGAAGGAGGACCCTTCATTTATATAAGGGCCCCATCAGCCTTTGCACTGGAGTCTATTTAAGAAGTACTTGCTGTTGGGCTAGCTTGTTCATACTATATTTAAATGGCACAAAGGAACAAAGACAGGAAAACAAGGGGATGCTCTTCCTGTTCCATTGTCTTCCTGTGTGTGTTCCTTTGCACCATTCAAATGTAGCAAATAGTTTCTCAAAATTAGTTCTATCGAGCCCAGTGGTTGCTCAGTGATCTGTAGGTAATCACTTTTTTGGCACAAATCATACTGCAGCAATGTAACTGCTGATATTCAACAGTCATCGATCTATTTCTGGATTTCTTGAAGGGACCTGCATATGCATGGTTCTGTACTTTGCACACATCAAGCAAAATAAGACAGAAACAAAAACACAAGGTCTTGCAGCACCTTTCAAAAACTCTGGGCGGTTCCCCAAAGCTATCAAGGTCGGAAACTGTGGACTAGGCAGTTAATTACAATAGCTACAAAGGCATGCA
Source organism: Amblyomma americanum (assembly GCA_030143305.2). Lineage (NCBI taxonomy): Eukaryota > Metazoa > Arthropoda > Arachnida > Ixodida > Ixodidae > Amblyomma > Amblyomma americanum. The sequence goes on from JARKHS020027136.1 coordinate 6,925, forward strand.
TTGGAGGTACTCTAGGGAATTAGGCTTTGACTAAAGAAAGAGCACTTCATAAAGCTCAATACAAAAGCTGCTCAGTGCTGACAAGACAGACTGATATCCAGTTGTCAAGTTTTGCCGAGGTCATAGATCATAATCAGGATTTTAGAAGAGCAGGTCTGTGTTAACTAAATTATGCTAGGCCTTACTCCTGATATTGTGCTCAACCGTATTAATGTTTTCAATATTTTCGTTGCAAGCCAAGAGACACCTTGGAAACTACAGTAGAAGAAGTTGATGGAGTCGTAGCTGCTCATGTAGACTTCATGGCAAAGGAAATGAAGCGGTGCAATCCAGATATACAAAAATTGAAAGTTTCCATGCAGACAACTCTCCCCTCAAGGAGAAAATGGATAAAAATAAACAGTCCATCAACGGAGGAATTGCTGGACAAGTATCCAGCCCTGACACTTCGGGAAATGGTAAGCTTCAAAAAAGTTGAGCATCAGGCTGGTTTACTGAAAAGGTTTTCAACAAGCAGTAATACTCATTCCATCCTTCAGGTTTCAGAGACATGAAAAATACAACCAGCTGCTGTAAGAGGCTAAATAAATTGAGAAAGCATTAGATTCAGTTGAAACATAAGCAGTGCTTGCACTAACCAGGATGTGGAGATAAATTGTAGAAGGTTGCATTTTTGAAAACAAAACAAAATGAGCAGGGAGGGGGAGTGTACAGTGCACTGTACACAGGTGTCTTGCATATCAGGGGAGGCGAAACAAGACGCATGTGTACTGCGTGTTGTCTGTGCATGTTAACGAATCCCAGTTGGTTGAAATTATCCAGAGCCTTCCACTATGGCGCGCCCCTTATACCCGAGTTGCTTCTGGACATTAAACTCTCATAAACCAGTCACCATATTTAGCAGTTCTGCTGAATGGTGGAGCAGTGGAAATGCATTGTCATATGAACTTTAATGGTCATCTTGCTACGACACTTCCCCCACGCCTGTTTTCACACACTTAAAGAGCACGTATCGTACACACTGGGGGCAGAAGCAAAAAATCACAGGCACTGCATGGTTATTTCACTGAAATTTGTCACACAAAGCAATCGGTGTTTATAGAGTTTTTCATTACATAAAAGCATGTTGATGGAGACACTGCATTACAATTTTCATTGATTCTCCCTGCCATTAATTCTGATACATAATTATGATGGGCATTTCCTCCAATCTCGTGAAATCTAAATTAACGAGGTGTTACTGTGTTTGGTTATCGGGTGTCCACTGTTGGCAAAGGACAATGGTCACACAGTCAGTGGGAGACTCCTTTATTCTGCAGTGGGCATAGTTTGATGATTATAACGCTGTGTTAGTGTTGTGATGGTGATGTATTATTACAGTGACTAAATATCCCAGTGTTGAATTTTGTAGCACCGGGTTTTATTTGATTAGGTTCTCTCTCTGCTTGCTTTGAATTGTCAATCCGTTGAGACTGTACTGTTAACTTGTGGCTACGTTTTCATTCATAATTTTCAGATTCACCAGGAGTTCATGGAAATCTGCAAGGTTGACTTCGAACGAAAGTTACTTGGCTTCATAAATGGTCATGGACAAAGATTGTTCAGCATCCTTAAAACATCACGCACAGCACAAAAAATTTTCAGCGAGGTACAAAAGGCAATTGCTGACAGTGAAGGTGACGCAAAGAAATGTACGTTTTGAGAAATTGTTTATTCATTCTAATTTCATGCATTTTATTTTCTTGTTTCTGTAATTGTCCGCTTCTACGAATTTCCTTTTCCTTGCGCACAGATTGCTTTGCTGTTGGCGTACTTCAACTCCTACCACACTTGGTGAAAGAGGAGGCATTCTACCTAAGAGGACCGGTAAGATTTTACTTGATTTCCTGTTTGGTTTTTGGCTTGCTTGAAAGTGCCTTGTTTTCTATAAATTCCATTTGATTACAGGACAGCTACCCTTGCATTGTCATGAATGACAAGCCGCATACTGCAACAAATGTGTGTGCAACATTCGAAAACATGAAAGTGGAAGCAATAGATGTGATAAGTGGATTCGCCACAGTCATGGAAATATATTGGGTCATGAACATCGAATACTCCAAAAAAAAACAAGAACACCTTTGCTGTTTTAGAGCATTTCTGTGGCCTAAAATCAAAGCCCCTGAAGCCAGTCACGCTGCGGGCGATTGCTTTGCTGGAAAAAGCCAATTAAGCCATTCCAGCAAGAAATAAACATTGCATCGTTTCAAGACAATTTGTTTGTCTGGTTCTTTTTGGAGCAGCCATATAAGCCCACTGCTTCATATTGCTTGTAACTTTTGTTAGCCAACATTCAGGCTGGTGGTTGCCTCATCAACAACAAAGCAGAGCTGCTTGCAAAAGGTGGTTGCGATCACTACTATCCAGGGTATAGTAAGTATTCCTAAAATTAGTTCCCGATACTACCTCCAGAGGTAGTAAATGCCACTATAGGTAGTTGCCGTTACTACATTAAAGGTAGCTCTACTTACTACCTCCAGAGGTAGTAAATGCCACTATGGGTAGTTGCCGTTACTACATTAAAGGTAGCTCTACTTACTACTCCAAGGGTAGTACCTGTTACTTAAGGTAGTACCTGTTACTACCTCCAGAGGTAGTAAATGCCACTATAGGTAGTTGTGGTTACTACATTAAAGGTAGCTATACTTGCTACCCCAAGGGTAGTAACTGTTACATAGGGTAGTTCCTGTTACTACCTCTCTGGAGGTAGTAACAACCACTACCTTGCAGTTACTACCTACAGTTACTACCTAGGTAGTAACATATGTGACAAGCAGTTACTACCCTAAAAGTTAGTAACTGCAACTACCTTTTTTTTTAGAGTGTACTTCTTGTGCTTCTAACTGCTGCGTGGACTTCTTTCCTAGTTATGGGTTTATCTAATTCTTGGTTTTCCTGTTCTCGGTAGTGTTCGGTGTACGCTGCTGGGTCGCTGTTGCCGAAGCATTTCTGCCTAACTTTTTCTATTAATTCCTAATCTGGACCTTGAAATTGATGAACCAGTCTCTGGATCACGTTATTGTTTTCGTTTTTGGTTTTAGTTGGATCGAGGAGGGCTCTGAGTATGTGCCACGTTCTGGCTGTACTTTTAGTGCCGCAGAGCGAGTTGCTGAATTGCCGCCAATTCGTTCTCTATAGTTGTTCCGCGTACTCCCTTGCCTTCTTGTTTAGTTCTGCAATTTTCAGTTTTAGCTTCCTATTGTATCTTTGCTTTTTCCACCGTTTGGTGAGCCCCTTGCGTGCTTCCCATAGCCTAAGGAGTTTGGGGTCCACCTGGGGTGTCTGCTCTGTCCTGTCTATCTCCCTGGTGTAGATGCGTTGTTTGTCTTTGAGCATGTTCCCCCCTGTCTAAGTCGAGTCTATTCACTCGGTTGGGTTTTCTTTCCATGCCTGTCTGAACGCATCCCAATCCGTAATTTTGGCAGTGCCGATTCTCCGCCTGAATCTGCTGGCTGTAATCTGCGTGCTGATAATATAGTGGTCGCTGCCTATGTTTTCATTAAGGTTTTCCGACGACGTTTGCCCCGTTCTTTTGACGTACGTCAGGTCTGGACAGGTGTCCCTGCACACGCTGTTCCCGGTCCTAGTGGGGGTACATGAGTCCGTTATCAATTGGCACCCTCGTGGCTTCCGCCGCTTCTTTTATATTCGCGCCTTTTTGTCTGCTCTGCCATAGCCCCAGCTTGTGTCTCGGGCGTTAAAGTCTCCCACTATTACCAATTTGTTTTCTTTGGCTAGGCTGCTTATGCCGTGGAACAGTTCATAGAATTTCGTGTCCTTCTGTTGTTTAGGGGAGCTGTATATGTGGACTACGAAGGTGCTGCTGCCCTGCTTTTTCTTTTTTGTAACTATCTCTGTAATTACGTGTTCTATTTTCGTGTCGGCTATGCTGCTGTGCATGATTGCGACTAAGTTCTTACGTATGAGCGTTGCGGTTTAGACGCTGTCCGGGTACACGTATGTCGTGTATCCTTGCAGTGTTGGTGTCATATTCGTTTCTTGTAACGCTGTTACATCTGGTGGGGTTAGTTGTTTGTTTATGAACTGCTGTAATAGTTCTCTCTTTTTCTTATATCATCTGCAGTTCCACTGCCATATTTCTAGCTTTTCGGTATTTTGACTGCGCTTAATTGTACTCGCCATGATGCATTCTTCGTTTTATTTTTTTTGTCCTCCGAACTATTGTACAATTTCTTGAGCACTTCGCCTTTCTTTGTGTATAACTGTCGCATAACTGCTGTTACATGAATTCTGTGTAAAATACTGAGTTGTCTCGCTATAATTATTTTTCGCACTTCCTGCATGGGCCCAAGTCTAGCCGAGAAGGCTTAGGGCCCAGATGATTCACATGTAGTTCCTACTAGTCGTTTGAATAAAACTGATTTTGATTTGATTTGATTTAATTTTCTAGATCAGAATCCTGCAGTGGGCGTCGGGCATTAAATTTCTCCTTTACGCCTTCCGTTATTCTTTGTTTGCGCTGGCTGCGTATTTCAGCATTCATCATTCCCATGCGCTGTTCTATCGCATGGAATTTTTGTTGCATGTTTTCTAGAATTTTGCTTATACCTGCTAGGTCCCCTGCTCTACCTGTTTCGATCAGTGGTTGCATCTCTGGAGAGGAAGCGCGTGCCCTCTGGTTCCTAACTTGACTCGCAAACTCGCCGAGTTTCCTATTCTGTTCTTCTATTAGCTTGTAACAGCCGCTTAGTTGCTGTTTAAGCTGTTTGACTTCTTCTTCTAACTGTTTCTCCCTCTTGCTAGGGCTGCTCTTATGTTCATTGTTTATGTCTCCAGAGTGCGGAAACAGTGTTTGGGAGGGCATGCCTTCAAGCTCACCTTGGTGCCTGTGCCCTGGCGGGGTTATTTAGGACGCTAAATGTGCCGCACGGCATAAAATATGATGCCATTAATGTACGTTATTACGTTAATACGTTACAAAAAGGCATGTAGTCCAGTAAGATGTAAAAAGTCACATAATCCTCGGGCATAAATGTTTTTCGTTATCCACAAGTTGAAATTGGAGTCATTGTTTGAGGACAGGCCTGCCTCTTGCAGAACGCGAGCGCGCACCAGCGAAGTCCCTGGGCAAGTCCACAATAGGTGGTAAACAGTGGTGTCAGAAGCGGGTGTGTCGCAGTGAGGGAATTTTTCTGGCGCAGGAATCTTCTCACTTTGCCACTGGTGCCGAACTGCAGGCGTAACGGCCACTCCGACACGCAGCCGCCTCAGAGAGACCTCCTCCATCCGTGATAAGCTGGGAGGAAGAGGGTGGGTACTCGGGAGGAGTAAGAGCACGTGTACGCCGCCTGAGGGAGACTGAAGATGTTAAAAGTGTCAGAAGGGGATCTGGTGGCAAAGAGGCAGGAGGTGTTTGCGGTACGTCCGCTAGACGAGATGACATGTCAGATGCGATGCTATCGACATCTGTGCGTGCTTGAAGCCAGTGTATGAGTATAGGGACCGGGTAAGATTTGCAAGCAGCATGTATGTCCTGGGAAACCCGAAGGGTACCACGCACTTTCTTTAGGTGCTTGAGAAAAAGAAAAAGCAGCAGCAGAAAAAGAAGGGACAACACCTGGCGGGGTTGTCCCTTCTTTTTCTGCTGCTGCTGCTGGCTGCACTTGAGGACCAGGGCCGGCGGCGGGAAGGAACTGCTCCGGGGCCTGCTCCAGGACCGGTTCTCGGACCGGTTCCGTGGGCCACGGTTCCGGCTCCGAGATCTGCTCCTGGACCCGCTGGAGTCTCGATCCGAGCTGAACCACCGCGGCCGGTGCTGGCGTTTCGATTGGTCCCTCCTGCTGCCGTGGTTGTCTCTGTATGCGGGGCCTCGTAGTTCCCTTGGCCGCTTGAGTCGTTCTCGACACTCCCTCGCTCCGGTAACGTGCTCGCCGCCGCAGTTGAGACACTTCGGTTGGCAGTTGTGGCCCTCCGCTGGGTTCTGTGCACCGCACTGTCGGCCGGTCCGGTTCTTCGGCGTCGGACGCAGACGTCCGACCAATGTCCCTGCTGATGGCATACATGGCACACTTGCCGCGTTGGGCGGTACGGGTAGCAAAACTGCTCGCCGCTTTCGAATATAACTTGTTTCGAATATAACTTGTCTTTGTTTTTCCCAACATCCTGGCCCCGACGATCGTTACGCCTTGGGACCGCAGCCATAGGTTTTCTTTGAGATAGCTTCCCGGCGTTCCGGCCGGGAACCCGTGGATAACTCCTCTTTTAATTTCTTCTGGGACTGCAGCGTAGGCGTTCACTTGGTAGTCCTGACCGTCCATGTGGAGACCGGTGATGTTCCGAATTAGTTTGGCGACGTCTTCGTTCGCTGTGCTCGCGATGATAATATTTGAGCCCGGGCGAAGTCTCACGATGAAGTCTTTGGTTTTGCACTTGCCGTTGCAGGCCCGTACAATGGCGCGTGCTACCTCATATCCGGTTAGGCTCTTCACCGATAGCCCGTCTTTGGGTCTAATTATAATCTTGACGTCTCCTTTCGGCAGCGGCGGGGCTCTACGTCTCGTCTGCCGCGCCTCCTCTCCGTCCCTTTTCTTTTTCCCGCTCGTTGCCGACGCGTTTGACGTCATCCGGACTGCAGCGCCGCCTGTGCCGCCGGCTGTGCCTGCTGCATCAGCTGCCGGCGCCATCTTGGCTTTGTTTTGTCCCTGCCGGTGTGCATATCTGTCCAGGATGGCGGCGTTCCGCTCGCCGCGTTTCTGGGCCTGTTTCTGTCGAGGTGACCGAATCGTGGTCCAGTCCTCTTCGAAATTATCGCTTCCTGCAGCGTTTCCAAAGGGTGGTTGCATACTAGCGTTCCCCTGTTCGCCGCTCCCGGCTGCGTCGGGATCGGTGAGGTCGTCGGGGTGGTCCGCTTCCATGCCCTGAGTTTCTGAGGAAAATTGGGCCATTACGTTTATAAGCGCTTCGATTTCGGGAAATTCGGCAGCGGGTGCCTGGCTAGCGTCTTCTGCCGCCTTGGGTGCGACTCCCAGGCTAGCGGGTGCCGGTGGGTGCCGGCCCCGGGTTAGGCCTAACTGCTTGCGTTTCGCTCCGGCCATGTGCCAGCTTCCAAAATCGCGATAAGAACCCAAACATCTGGGCTACCGGTTTGAAAGTGGTATCCTCGTGGTCCCGCTGTAGAAGGTATCAGGTCCAACCGAAAGTTGCTGGCCCGATGAGCGTTTGCGGTCTGGGTGGGTTGAAATCTGCGGAGCCCATGCAGAGCACGTCCGCACCCTCCACTGTGGCCCGTGGAATATTCATGCATACACAGCAAGTGGTGTCCATAAACAAACCCTTATAGACTCATTACATTGTATCATTATAAGCACTCACATGGTAGCAACGGTCTATCAACGTTATCTACTTAGTCTTCTCCGGTTTTTGCCTTCTCAGCACCAGCTTCTGCGTATTATTTTTAGCATCCTCTTTTCAGTGGTGTGCAACATTACATGCGAGGTCCAGTACGCGGTTATAACAAATGGTTGAAAAGTTGGAATGAGCACAGGCATTTAATGCATACACTAAGCAAACCAAGTATACTCACAAAAAATACTGTTCCCCACACAGAGAACAGAACATGGACACTATAAGCATATGTGAGAGTGGAGAAGAGCACGCATGATGGAGGGAGGCGCCACTAACTTGTGATCAAATGCTTGGGTGGCTTACATGTCCGTGCAACACGAGCACATTCACAAGGTGTACATCGCTATGCACCAAACCGCAGACCAGATCTCTTAGAACAATTGATCCAAGCATGCCATCAAACTTTATGGTTGAGTGAACAATGAAATGAAGAAATGAGCCCTAAGGCATTATCTTTCTTACTGTACTATGCAGTAAGGCATGTTGCTGGCATAGTTGGTTTAGCATTTTTTGAAGCTTAGAGAAAATTCACCTTGGCGCAAATCAATTCACACAGACAAAACAAAAGAATCCGTTGTCTCCTTGTCTCTCATGTTATGCCTGCGTGAATATGCGCCAAGGTGAATTTTTTTCCGTGCTTCAAAAAATGTACTATGCAGCCTACGGAAAACTCGATGTGCCTGTGCTGTCAACGTTGTTCCTACAAAATTCTGTCAAATCATTACCACAGAGAAGCTTATGCTGATAGAGACCTCGCCCCAGAGTGGCTTCTTTAATGGTTATGTGCTTAGGCTTTCCTCCCTTCTAGTGCTTTGTTACCTAGGTATGTCTTCATAAGATAGATTTGGAACTGCTTCCTAATCAGTATTTTGACGTTCATGGTTAGTTTGACAACATTGTTGCCGGCTCGTCTGCAAGTTCCGCGACAAACACGCAACATTTTGGAACGCTTTATAAGAATTTAATGTATTTTCTTGAACACTAACACAAAACAGAAGCCTCACGAAGTAAATCGCTTGATTTCGCGCTCGTTGAATACTATTTCATGTTTGGCCACCATGAAATTAAAGGTCACTGGCACGTATCACTATTCTCAGAGTGCCAGACACACGTGATAAAGGGGTTCGCATACAGCGAAGCGACAATTTCCTCGGATTCAAGGGGAGGGAGCCTGAACCCTGTTTAGCTTGGCGAGGGGCAGTGGCGACGAATCCGGGCGACGACACAGCCGGGCAGCACTACCCTGTTGCCTATTCCCATCCAGTTAGTGAAGAGGCGGTACGCGACAAAGCGGTTTTGCCTGAAAAATAACAAGCGTTACAGCGAGTCAAAAATCCGCGCACATTTCATGCGATGCTTCCGCACTACTGTAGTTGACCTTGGCGAAACACTGCCTACTTGTTCACACCGTCGTCATGCCTTGAGTTGTCTTCGTTTTCCTCCGCCAGAGCTATGTACACAGACCGCAGTACTTGCGGCGTGCAGCATACGCTCTCGGAGGCGGTGTGGCCAATGATGCAGCCGTCGCCCTGCTCATTCACCGTAGACCGTCGGCATGCACTCGCAGCAGCCGCAACTGCACCTGCGAAGGCGCCGACGCAAACATGAAACGGGATTTCATCAAAGAAGTAAACCTTGGCGCGCAAACTAGAAGTCGGCTCGCCACGGAACGCACCATGGAACGCTGTCGTCTTCGCTGCCACCGGGGGCATCTGGTGAGCCCGCCGACGAGTCGCTGTTCTGGTCGAACTGCGAGTCTCGAATTCGCGTGAACGAGTACGGCTCGAAGCCCATCGCGGCGGTAGCTTCGCGCAGCCGCTTTTAGAGCTCCGGATCCACACTGTAAAAAAATTCCGTACCTATAACGTAGACTATGTACGTTTTAAAAACAGAACCACTTCTGCTTTCAATGAAACGTAGGGAATGACCGTATATTCAGTCCAGTATTGAAGGAAACGTCCGTGTTCCTCCATAGTCGTTGCAGGGAAAAATACTAAACATTAAATTTTAGGGATCAAAACTTAACACGACAGGACGGTTGACTCCATCGACTATGTGTTGCACCAAACGCACTAATAACTTGCTTAAAGGCAGCAAAAACAGAAGATGCTTATGATGTGACGCCACTTTTACACGATGAACTGTTGGCCCGCGGACTATAGGCGTCACATGACGTCCCATTTTTTATTTGTCTGGTTTACTCTTAGCCAACAATGTCCGCAAACTAGCATGGCGAACGACCGTGAGCACGTCTAATGTCATTAACAGAATGTAGAGCCGAGAAAGGGTGATAACGCATTACGTTGCTTCAAGGTTGAGTGAATGGTACAAATTGTGAGCAACGTTAAATAACGAAGGCTTTAATTTGCTATAATGTTAAAAGCTGACTTGATGAAAAAATGTTTTCGCTATGTTGGTAGCCACTAGATAGAGTAGCATTTATTAAAAATGTTACTGCAACATTTGCTTTCTGTGAGAAATGCTGCGTAATGAGGTCAACTGTTAGAAAACACTTAGACACAGACAATGGTTGGAGAACTTCTCCAAAGTGAAATTGAACACCAGCTGAAAGTACATTGCAAACATGATGAAAGTGCACAAGTTGAAAGCCGAATTTCCATCTGCAGTTTGGTAAGGAAACAAACTACTGAGAAAACAAAAAGCATGGGCAAACAAATCTGTGAATGCAGTGCAATGAAGCAGTTACATCTTTGCTACACAAACATTAATAAGAAACACCAACTCCATGGATAACAAAAGCACAGACACAACAACATATTGCTCATTGCAATGTTTAATTTAGTAGGTACCTATTGCTGCCCATTAATGCCTGCTCTTCCTGGAGATAAATGAAACGCCGCCAATAAGCAGCGAGCAGCCATAATTGCTGCAGTGACAAGGAGGATGTGCACTATCGATACTGTTCCCCCATCCTGAGTAGGAAATAATTGCAGTTTTTTTCTGGAAATACTCTGAAAGCACGAATTTTCTACCCATCGTTTACTTAGATTGCACTGACACGACCCATTGTGTACTCGGCAGCTTTGACAAACAAGGGGGCCAGCCGATAGGCACAGAAGACTGTAGAACCTTGCTAACTTGCAAAAGATCAATGCGCAGGAAGAAAAAGCTGACAAAAAATGAGGAATTCCTTATTAGCACTTTTTATACAGTACTAAGAATGTGGCTAAGATATGGCACGAACTTTGTTTTTTTCTGTTCACTTACAAACTTTCCAGCCTGTGCTAGCATATTACTGCGATGTAAATAATAAAACATGCCAGCACTGTACAATATGCTGTAACACTTATGAAATACTCCCGCTACAAGGCTACCACATGCCTCTTCATGCGGTAAAGCTTAAATCTGCCAAACTAGCTAGTCTGCAAGATGAGACACCAAGCCTCTGACATCTGGCGATGTGTACCTCCCATGTAATTAGAGTGATTGGAGATGCTCCTTTTTGATGGCATTTCAGTTGCTGGGTGTGGAAGGACCAGATATGAAGGGGAACAACTAGACACCAGCTTTTTAAGCAACATCACAATAAGCAATGTGCCTTAGCGTTCCTTCTGTCCAAAAAGGAGTTTCATTTTCTATGTTCTGTGTTCACATAACTGCTTGCATGTGCACATTTTTGCTTGCTGGGAGGTGCTTTCCTCTGTTAAACTACAGTTTTAACTCTGGCCTCAGTCTTCTGCACCTTCTTAATTTTTTGCTAGTGTTCACCTTAAGTCGCGTACAAACTCACATAGATCTCCACTTTTCTACGTTTCCAGCTGTCACATCTTCTCTGCCTTCGTCGTGTCCACCACTGCATCCGATGCCTTCAAGTCTGCTGTGTATAATAATTTTAATTAATCCGCCTACACGTATTTAAGTTAGTCACACACTCCTCTCTTCGATGCCAATCGGCCCTGAGAGTAAATAAGTGAAATGTAGTCTAATCAAGGTCTGAGCAATCGCGCATTATGTTGAGTTTATTTTACCATGTTGGCCAGTAGAGAGTGGAAGGAAGAAAGCTGCTAAGTGGAGCTTGACATGCCTCTCGCCCCTACACTGGAAAGCAGCAGACACCAAAGCATACGCAATCACTAACGACAACAGAACATGACAAGTGTGAAGTAATTCAGTAACATTCATCGCATTTACCACAGTGCATACTCGCTGCTCAGTAATTTATTACCTCATTTGACATTCTGCTAGGAGAGTGTACAATGATGTGTTTTGTTTGAACATGGCACCAGAGTACAATGACAATCATTAACCTTGTGCCAACACAACATCAAATAAACTTCTGCCAATAAATGCATTGCTTACAGTGCCACCACGGCACCTGTTTAGAAAATAAGCTCAAAATATTAGTGACATTAAATCTGAGCAGACGGTAATTCCCCCCACCCCCACCCTAAAAAAAAAATGAAAAATGGTGCTCTTCCGACGGTACGTTTGTACGCTGTAATATTTGCGAGTCCAACTACGTGTGAAATTCAGATATAAATAATTAACGCCAAAGCATTCGGTTGAATGCGAGGCGCCAGGGCGCGGGCAAACAGTAATCGCCTTCAGGTATCCACTGGTGCCATGCCCTGAGGGCCACTGCTCGGCGAATACCATTCATGGCCACGTTCACATCCAACAAGCTTGTCACAAACATCACACAGGTGATGATGCAGCAGCAGTTGAGCATTGCTGTTGGCCAGTGCTAAATTTTTTAGCATGGTAAACGGAATCATCCACCGAAACGCGCGTCGACTGTTACTCGCCAGATTCTTGCAGTCCCACGAGGGAGAGCAGCTTTCCCGTCGGCTTCGTCTCCTCTTTCGTGCAGGGCCACTGGCATTGTAACGCACATTCTGCATGATCGTTTTACTACGCACCGATGCCGCACGGGACAGCGAGCGGTTGTATGTACGAACACTCCAATGCAGCGTTCGGGCCACACACGTACACACACATATACTAAAGACACACAACGCGCAGGACGCACGCAGCGAACACGGAAGAACGAAAACCCATTCCAAAGCGCCTGTTCATTCAACTCCACACTGCGCTAACTGCGCACATGTTTCCGACTGCGGGCTCGGCTAGCGCTTCGACTTCGCCATGGCTAGCCATGGCTAGCCATGGCCAAGCTGCGCTGCCGCTGGTGGTAATAACAGTCATGCAACGAAAAGAAAAAAAACTTAATATATCAAACGATTCAGGTTGTCAGCTAAAAAAGCTACCGTAAAATTAAATACATCTTATATGTGTTTGCCGTTGTGCGCCTTTGCGCCACCAGCGACGTGAGCTTGAGCGCGAATACGCGAATGGCGCTATGAATTTCCCGTGCAGCTCTGTAAATTGCAAATGGCGTGGCTGCGCCGCTAACTTGTAGACATGCTTGCAGAGGTAGTCGGTGCGAACAGTTGGAAGTGTAATCGGCTGAAATTGCTCAAGGAAAGTCAGCGGCACTGCATTTTTCTTGTTTCTGTGCATTGCGAGCGACTTTGGCGGCAGCCACTCGGCAACGTCTCCGGTTTGGCGAACTTGTGAGAAGGTGAGCCTTTTGTTCTCAAATTTTGAAAGCGGTTTTTTGTTTGTATTGTAACCCTGCGTCTCGTCGCATGTTATGTTCACGATAACATCAGTACAACGTGCATGCGCTTTCTGTCTCTATTTCAAGTAACATTGGTCGATCAGCGTAAACTTTTGGATTCAATTAAGCACGAACTGTCCATGTTTGTACTGCGTGTCGAATGTATTTTGAGATGAATCTGAGTGGGAGATGGTCTTCTGATAATTTGTGTACTACCAGGTATAGTCTAGAGATTTGAAACCATTTATCACACTGAAACAAAGTTGGAAAACTGTTTTGTGTTCATGCATCTGATGTCCTTAAACTTGATTTTCCGGCAATCATTCGCATGGCTCCTTTGGATCTGGACAATTGACTACTGTTGCTAGGGGTGCCTGGTAGCAGAGCTCCTGGGGACGCCCAGTGGGTCATCTGTTTGTCCAAGTGCCGAGTACCAAAGGTACCATTACTGACTTTTTTTTCCCAGTCCGTTAACCTCATATTCCTTGCAAAGATTACAGTATGTAATCAAGAAGTAAAAAAATTGGTAACTTCTGCATATTTCAGAACAGTTCAGAGCAATGCACATGCAGCATCAGTATTCTCTCGGTAGACTTTCTGAGACCTGGATTCATTTCTTCTAGGACAGTGGCAAGCAGTAGGTCAGCTGTACACAAATTTATTTTCCTCTGGTGCAAAGTAAAGAGTACAAACATCATAAGACAAGTCTCTAGTCTGTTTCATTCTCACTGCATTTGGCCAAAGCATAATATGAAATGCTGTATTTTTTATACCCTAGTTTCCTTTACTTTAAGCAGTAAATATTGACAGTGAACAGCAAGGCAACTCCACTCGCTGCCGATTTTGCCTTCGGCAGCAAAACAGGGAATACCTTACCCCATGTGTTACCTCGACAGACTCAAAACTGCGATGGATAGCTGCGTCCACAGCTGCTATCACCTCTCAAGTGCATGCACTCGTAAGACACATAATAACTCTGGATTGCCATTTACATAGCCTTGCTCATTGCAGTTGCTGATAAACACCTGATAAGTGGTACTATTATGCACTCTTTTCTTTTGCACTATGTATGAGCTTCTGTTCTTGCACTTTCTGGAAATAATACATGCAGTTTTGAAGTGCGAAAGGGAATTTATGTTTAACTAGATTATCATGTCAGTATGTTACAGCCAAATTGTACATTGATATCAGTGCTGGTGGTTTCTTTTCATTATTTTAGGAGAATGTTATAATTTCACCTATAGCAAATAATAGCCCTCACTACTTAGCTGTTTTTGTCATGTCCAGTATTTTGATATGCTAAGCCACCAAAGCATAATTCAGAATGTGGTCAGAACTAAAGGCGCTGAGTCTTTCGTGTCACTAAAAAATGTGCTTTATACCCCTGTCAAACGGCATTTTTCGAAAGGCCTTTCCAGCAAAGGCACCATTTTTCACCAAAGGAGCGAAAGCTTAAAGGAGCAGCGATGCAGCTACACGGTGCCGCCCAAAGGTGAAAGTCGTTCAGGCTTAGCACCCGCTGCTGTACTCGAGGTGGCTGAAGTGAGTGTTTTAAAATTAAAGTGGTGTATTCTGCTCATTTGTTGAGCTTTGACAATTTTTTTATTCTGATTGCTTCCTTAAAAGTACTGCAACAGCTACTCTCATCAGCAGGAGCAGGTTTTGTACGTGTATTGCCTTGGCCACCAAGGGCGCTTGGTGTTGCCACAACACTTTCACTGTCTTGAAATTTGAACATAAAACAAACACCCGTACAAAAACCAAAGCCAGACACACCTTCCGTATTTGAAAAAAAAATGTTTTCAAACATTATTAGCCGTACATATTTTTTTATTGCTTTTACATTTTGACTTTGGATGGTGCTGCGATCACAGGTTCTCGAAGGCCGCGCCTTCGGGCTTCGGAGGTCTCGGTTGAGCGCCTTCGCCTCCACGGCCCTTAGCGGCAAGTGCGCAACATTTGTGCCGTGTAGCTGTACTCCTTACGCCTTTGGATATAAGGATCTGATTCTCAAAGGCCTTTGCGGTGCCCATGTGACAGAGGTATTAGTGTGGTAGGGCTGCTTGAACACCTGTTCCTGGTATCTCACAAACTGAATAAGGGAGGGAAAAGCCTCAGGGTGCTTGCCGACGTTTCTACAAGAGGACTTGTCTTTGTCTGGCAAAGCGTTCATCATTGGTGGGGTTTAAATAATGTTTTCACTTCGAGGGGAAAGGCCTGTTGTGTGGGACGAGGGTGCGATATGGGAAGGGCGTTACGATGGGGAGCGTGAACCTTGACCAGGCATGATGGCTGCTAAAGAAGATTAACCGGTTGACCTGCAAAACTATGAAAAGAAAAGGCCAATTCAGTAGAAAGGAATCTCGGGGTATGGAGCGCGGATAGTGGGCTTGAAAGGCTCTATGTCCAGCCGCAACAGGTGGCTTGGTATGGCTGGCTGCCTTTTCCTGAAAAACTAGGATAAAGGAATTAAGCGGCATCACAGAATAAAATTTCAGGGGGGGGGGCAAAATAATTTGAAGGAAAAAGAGAAAATGAGGGCAGCTTTGGAGAAAAGGGAAAAAGAAGGGGGATCGAGGAGTGTGGCAGCAAAGGTTCCGAGAAGTGACGTCAGGAGGTGCAGGGAGTAAGTATAACGATAAATTAAAGAAAGCAGGAAAGGAGGGGGAAATTATGGGTTGGAAAACCTCTGACCATGTGCAAGGCCTTTTCAAATAATAACGCCAATTCCGGAATGTACAGAGCTGGCCACATTTAGTGCAAACATGTGAGCGCATGGCCGCACTCTTTAGAGGTCCACTGCGTGCGGCGCCGCCACTCATCGCTGCAAAACGGCGCAGGAGGAGATGCACCTGGATGTGGTGCTTCGTGTCATCTGTTACACTTCGATGTGCGGCAATGTCAGACGCAGTGGCCCAAAGAGCACAGCTATGTGCTCGCGTGTTCGCACTAAGAGTCGACAACCCTGTACTTGAGAGATTCTGTTTCCTCTGTATATGTGGACCCCAGACGAAAACAAGTTGTCTGGTCGAAACGTTGGCAAGCACCCTGAGATTCTTCCTTCCCTTGTTCATTTTGTGAGTGTCAAGAAACCATCTGCCTGCTCTCTCTCTACCATGCAATCCACATCTTGTACGGT
>JARKHS020027137.1:0-13895 GCA_030143305.2 Amblyomma americanum
CCTCTAAGGTATGCGACAAACAATATGTATTAACGCTTAATGCTTACTTTACGCGCCATTCCTTATCGCTGTCTCTCTTGTATCCTTTTCTTGTTATCCCGCGTGCGAGATGTGGTTAGTTCATACAGATATTAGATTTCTTGTAACATGGGTATTTGATGACATTTCATAGTGAACAGGTCCCAAGTGGCATTGTTCTAGCGTAGCACGGAGCAGTGTCGCACGGTTCCGAGTACAGTTACGAGCCCGGAGGAAGATTAGCCGCGAGCACTTTGGCCTGGTATTGCAGTGCCATAGGCATCAAGCGGATCAGCTCTATAGGAGACAGCATAGCAGGCACTTAATTCTGAAACAAAAAGGGCCAATGATGCGTGCGCATGTGACTGAGTAGCCTTACATGGGTGACCCGCATGGTATTAAGATGATTGCGCAGGCAGAGCCCTTCTTTTGGGTGATCTGCCGGACTTCCTCCAGCAATAAGTGCAAGGCGTTGAGCCCGTTTCGGGAGGCTGTTCCAGGCGTCACGGTAAAGATGGACCTTTGAAGTGCTCCTCCTCACTACTTCTGGGAGCCTTGCGCTGGCGGTTAAGTGCCCCTCTAAATCAGGTTCTGTTGCTATTTCCTGTTCGCTAGGTGATTTCCCACACAAAAAAAAAATTAACGTGGATTAGCTCAGCTAATTCAGGATATACAAAGCGAAAGATGTCGGCATTCACTGTGTTCATTGACGTTGGCGTTGACAATGTTCTAGTCGGCGATGGCTTTGAGAAAAGTAAGGGCGCATAACTGGCTCCCTGGATATGCGGACGCCTCATTCGTGCTTTGATACATGTGGCGGTGGTGAGAGAGAGATGTGGCCTGAATGCATTAGCGCCGACAGCGTCGTGGCTGACATGCGGCACTGCAGCAAAAGCTAGGCCGCAGCGTTCATTTGGTGATCAATCTCTCGCGATCAGCCATTAACTGCATGCCACCTCCCAGGGTGGCAGGGAGGGCACGCTGCCTATGTAGTAGCGGAACGCAATCAAAACAGGCTTTTGCAGTTGGACACCAACGCCACGTACATGAAAGCGAGATTGAGGTCTGCACTGACCCACGGAGCCGGTTGTGCGTCTTAATTTCGTGAAAATGAACAGCCTTTGCAAAGTTGTCAATGCCAATGAACTCTATGAACGCCGTCGGCTCCCTTGTTTTGTTTTCGAGGAAAGAAAATGGCACAGTAACCGTCTCACATATCTTGATGCACACAAGAACCGCGCCGTTAAGGAAGGGATAAACTAGGAAGGAAAAGAAGAAAGATAAAGCTGAAAACTGAAAGTTGGATTTTGAGGAAGGACGCAGCGCTGCGCAGCAGCGGAGCACCTGTGGCTCGGAGCTTCTAGCGGCCTATTCGCACTAGTTACTAGGGAGCGAGAGAGAGATATAAGAAAGTTTTAGTTTCACGCACGTAGAGCTCTTACGGGTGAACAGTGCGCATGCGCAGAACGCAAAAAGGTTGCGCGAGTCTCACGTACGTACGTGAGATTCGGATTTTTACGTTGCGGTCTTTGCGTTGCTTGCGTACGTAGCGTTGACAAACATGGCGGCGCCCTGCCCGCCGCTTCACAGCGATAACAGCTTCGTCGCTAATCGCTCGACGCGATATCGTGTTCTAAACTGTTGTATTCGCCTTCGATGTGCCCATTCTTACCCTAGCATAAGGTTTCAAGCGACAAATAGCTTTTGTTTTTCAGACAGAAGGGCGATTTTTCAGCTGTTAAGCCTGACGAAGTAGCGTTGGTTGTCGTCATAGCAACGGTCTCGCGAGATCTCGAACTGAGATTTCCCCAAACCAGCCAAACATAGCCAAACCGCCAAACACGAGGACAGACCGAATGGCTTGGCTTAGAGACTCGTCTTGGATGATTTAGGCTGCAACCAGTGTCCGTGTTTCTTAGTAGTTGGCGCTAGGAGTAACGCGCGGCGTGCGTCGCGTACGTGTAACTATAAGGGTTTCAAACGACCTGCGTGCAGGCTACGTAGACTTCTCACGTTTGCGTACGTGAACCCTCTACGTACGTGAAACTAAATCTCTCTATATATCCGCGTCGAGGCGCGCGTCGTGACGTCATGTGCCTCCTCGCAGCACCACCACGGTGAAATCGCAACTTCGCGGCCAGTAAAGCTTTCGCTCTAATATATGTTATGCCAAGTTTCTTACATACTCCAGACACAGGCTTCAATTTAGTAAAAAGAAATGCCTTTATCACACTTCCTCGAGGCACTCCATACTTGACTGGTCGATAAATCGACTGATATTGGGCACTACTAACGCAATGAAATAAATTGCTGCATCCGGAATTTATACAGCGAAAGTTTATTGGTGCGACGCGCATGGTTATTTCTATCGATTGCGTTATAAAAGTCTGTGCAAACCACTTCTATTAGAGGCGTTTTAAACAAGATAGTATGTAGGTAGCCACCTGACAAAAGTTTTTGATGTTCTCCGCCACGAAATTCCCAGATCGGTCGAGAGAGGCAACATGACCTTGTTATTTTATCCCATGCTGCCCACTATGGCAGGTGGCGACCTGCCCACTGGATTGTGAGCAGACTTTCCACCGTGACAGGTGGCATTTAAATAATGATTGGTTGAGACAAATCATGTAACCTATTGACACCGAGAACAACCTGGCCGCCATGGCAGCTGACAACCTGCCCTCAGTGGAACATGACAATCAAAGTAATTCAAACAAATTCAATGCAATTGTGACCTGTCCACCGTGGCCTGCGCATGAGCCTTACAGGAGCTCGGGAAGAGAAAACTATGTCCCACAAGCCGCATTGGTGGCTGTATTTGTAAAGGCCACCTGTCAGGGTAGTGGCACATCAATTAACTGGTGCAAGACAGTTCCACTAGAGGTATGAGGTCTCACCGTGAACTATGAATGCGATTTTGAGGCTTGATATGTGGACAGTACTACGTCACGCCCATTAGACCAATGATAGGCTACGTCCATGGCACTGCTCCGCTTTTTGGAGACTTGTGGCCTGCACGATAAGCTGTGAGTTTACTGAAAGCTGTGACTTTACATAGTGACTAATTTTCTGCAACTGTATTTTTTCCTTCATCTTTTTCTCCCCTCACCCCTTTCTCTCCGTGCAGGGTAGCAAACCGGCTATTCGTCTGGTTAGCCTCCCTGCCTTTCCTACTCCTCCTCCTCCTCCTCCTCCTTTGGCGGTCACTGAAAAAAAACCAAAAATCACGTTTGTAAACCAGATTCTTTATGTGTAAAATCTTTATAAAACTTTAAACAATTCGCTCTCAAAATGTGTTCTGCGTGTTGGCACCGGATCTGCTGTTTTGTTCTCACTGGAACGTGTGAATCATCGCTTCGCTTGCTGTTTCACGGCCGCCAGTGGTCGTGCTCTTCTACGATCGAGTGCAGATCAACTTGGCTATATAAAGAGGCCATGCAGAAATGCGAAAATACACTCGAAGCCAACATGAACAGAGTCATATACCAAGCCAAGCCCCCGATCGTAGCGATAGGTAGTGCAGGCTAGAACGCCGATGTGCAACGCTTCATTAGAAGTGCCTGAAAGCGTTGCAGGCACAATACCTTTCGTCCGAGCGATGCCCTTATTGCTATCGGCGCAAGGCAGAAATGTGAGATGCCCGATAAGCTTGTGAGCCTGCTCTGAGATAATGACCACTCCATAACAGAGCGAGATATCCATGGTGTCATTTGCTGAGGTCCAGCCGAAGCGGTGGCTGAGTGGTTATGGCGCTCGGCTGCTGGCCCGAAATACGCGGGTTCGATCCCGGCCGCGGCGGTTGAATTTCGATGGAGGCGCAATTCTAGAGGCCCGTGTGCTGTGCGATGTCAGTGCACGTTAAAGAACCCCAGGTGGTCGAAATTCTCAGAGCCCTTCACTACAGCGTCTCTTATAGCCTGAATCGCTTTGGGACGTTAAACCCCCATAAAACACAAACCAACCATTTGTTGAGGTCCAACGGTATCAGCGTGAGCACTCCAGACCGTGGTTTCGCCAGCTGCCTAATGTGACCTGGAGCCGATCAGAATTCTTTCAATGTTCTCAAGAGACCGCTCTCTCTGGAATAGGAGTGGATGAGATCTACGTGGTTTTCGCATTTTTGGCTTTTTAGGAAACTAAGGGAACAAATCCCGCTTAATGCCATCCTGTCTGAGACGAAGAAGCAGAAATGGTTATCGGAAGGCACGTAATCAGAAAAGAAGTTAAGCCTTCCTTGAAGCAAAGTAGTGGATTCTGAGCTGCAGTGATTCAGATGGGCGGACGAAACTAGGAAGCTTGGGTGGATAACGTGGTCGCAGACGACTCTGGGCAATTTAGACTAGAGGTCATTGGGAAAGACCGCTGGTCCTTAGAGAAAGTTGATAGGCTGATGATGAAACAAAGGGCATGGGGCAGGTAGAGTTATTACGGTCAACTCTGACGTCCAGAAAGTTACGAATGCTTTAAAGCTTTCCCTTTTGCGGACATGCCATCTTCATTCTGCACAAGTGCTTCCTGCGCCATAGCACAGCGTAACTGCGAAATTCCGCGTTCATTTCCGCGCCATAAGAGTGTTTTCAGACAAGAGGACGTACAGGCGCTTTAAAGAATGCGTCTCTGCCGCCATGCTATGGCGGTACCGGCTTTGCGGAAAGTAGCTAGCCTGCGTGGCCTTCTCCTGAGTCATTAAACACAGCCTTTGTCACCACTCAAACTCTAAATAA
Organism: Amblyomma americanum; assembly: GCA_030143305.2. Taxonomy (NCBI): domain Eukaryota; kingdom Metazoa; phylum Arthropoda; class Arachnida; order Ixodida; family Ixodidae; genus Amblyomma; species Amblyomma americanum. The sequence continues at coordinate 4,743 of JARKHS020027137.1, forward strand.
TTGAAAGGTAAGGAGATCCCTTAAACGCCTTAAACGCTGCAATATACTAATTTTACTACACTCCACAACTGCGCTATACAGGTTGTTTCAGTCATCCTCGCGATGGGCGCTTTTATATATTAGGCGGAGGTGAAATTATTGAGAGTACTTTGAATTCGAACAAAACGTTACGAGCTCAGGTGTGTGTGTGTGTGTGTGTGTGTGTGTGTGTGTGTGTGTGTGTGTGTGTGTGTGTGTGTGTGTGTGTGTGTGTGTGTGTGTGTGTGTGTGTGTGTGTGTGTGTGTGTGTGTGTGTGTGTGTGTGTGTGTGTGTGTGTGTGTGTGTGTGTGTGTGTGTGTGTGTGTGTGTGTGTGTGTGTGTGTGTGTGTGTGTGTGTGTGTGTGTGTGTGTGTGTGTGTGTGTGTGTGTGTGTGTGTGTGTGTGTGTGTGTGTGTGTGTGTGTGTGTGTGTGTGTGTGTGTGTGTGTGTGTGTGTGTGTGTGTGTGTGTGTGTGTGTGTGTGTGTGTGTGTGTGTGTGTGTGTGTGTGTGTGTGTGTGTGTGTGTGTGTGTGTGTGTGTGTGTGTGTGTGTGTGTGTGTGTGTGTGTGTGTGTGTGTGTGTGTGTGTGTGTGTGTGTGTGTGTGTGTGTGTGTGTGTGTGTGTGTGTGTGTGTGTGTGTGTGTGTGTGTGTGTGTGTGTGTGTGTGTGTGTGTGTGTGTGTGTGTGTGTGTGTGTGTGTGTGTGTGTGTGTGTGTGTGTGTGTGTGTGTGTGTGTGTGTGTGTGTGTGTGTGTGTGTGTGTGTGTGTGTGTGTGTGTGTGTGTGTGTGTGTGTGTGTGTGTGTGTGTGTGTGTGTGTGTGTGTGTGTGTGTGTGTGTGTGTGTGTGTGTGTGTGTGTGTGTGTGTGTGTGTGTGTGTGTGTGTGTGTGTGTGTGTGTGTGTGTGTGTGTGTGTGTGTGTGTGTGTGTGTGTGTGTGTGTGTGTGTGTGTGTGTGTGTGTGTGTGTGTGTGTGTGTGTGTGTGTGTGTGTGTGTGTGTGTGTGTGTGTGTGTGTGTGTGTGTGTGTGTGTGTGTGTGTGTGTGTGTGTGTGTGTGTGTGTGTGTGTGTGTGTGTGTGTGTGTGTGTGTGTGTGTGTGTGTGTGTGTGTGTGTGTGTGTGTGTGTGTGTGTGTGTGTGTGTGTGTGTGTGTGTGTGTGTGTGTGTGTGTGTGTGTGTGTGTGTGTGTGTGTGTGTGTGTGTGTGTGTGTGTGTGTGTGTGTGTGTGTGTGTGTGTGTGTGTGTGTGTGTGTGTGTGTGTGTGTGTGTGTGTGTGTGTGTGTGTGTGTGTGTGTGTGTGTGTGTGTGTGTGTGTGTGTGTGTGTGTGTGTGTGTGTGTGTGTGTGTGTGTGTGTGTGTGTGTGTGTGTGTGTGTGTGTGTGTGTGTGTGTGTGTGTGTGTGTGTGTGTGTGTGTGTGTGTGTGTGTGTGTGTGTGTGTGTGTGTGTGTGTGTGTGTGTGTGTGTGTGTGTGTGTGTGTGTGTGTGTGTGTGTGTGTGTGTGTGTGTGTGTGTGTGTGTGTGTGTGTGTGTGTGTGTGTGTGTGTGTGTGTGTGTGTGTGTGTGTGTGTGTGTGTGTGTGTGTGTGTGTGTGTGTGTGTGTGTGTGTGTGTGTGTGTGTGTGTGTGTGTGTGTGTGTGTGTGTGTGTGTGTGTGTGTGTGTGTGTGTGTGTGTGTGTGTGTGTGTGTGTGTGTGTGTGTGTGTGTGTGTGTGTGTGTGTGTGTGTGTGTGTGTGTGTGTGTGTGTGTGTGTGTGTGTGTGTGTGTGTGTGTGTGTGTGTGTGTGTGTGTGTGTGTGTGTGTGTGTGTGTGTGTGTGTGTGTGTGTGTGTGTGTGTGTGTGTGTGTGTGTGTGTGTGTGTGTGTGTGTGTGTGTGTGTGTGTGTGTGTGTGTGTGTGTGTGTGTGTGTGTGTGTGTGTGTGTGTGTGTGTGTGTGTGTGTGTGTGTGTGTGTGTGTGTGTGTGTGTGTGTGTGTGTGTGTGTGTGTGTGTGTGTGTGTGTGTGTGTGTGTGTGTGTGTGTGTGTGTGTGTGTGTGTGTGTGTGTGTGTGTGTCCGGACATTGGCCGGACATTTAAAGAGCAATTTTAACCAGATAGGTTGAAGGCTCTCGTGCTACACAGAAGAGGATGCCGTCGTAATCGGCTTCGTCAGCGTTCTGAGCGTTAAATAGGCCTTCAAAGGGTGGCCGAGGAGGGCACAATGATACCAACCTAAGGTACTAGATTCCGCTCAGGATCGCGCAACCCGTCATTGTAGAAAAATAGGCAGGCCAAATCACCTGGTCGCGTGGTCTTGTGGCGTCTTCCCAAGATGCTCACCGGATTGTGAGGAAACTGGCCACCGTGCCAGGTTGCAGTCACATTAATGATTGATATTGTGCTAGGGAGGAGCAACCTCGGTCTCACAAGCTCCACCTATGGGAGTGCCTGCCATCGCGAAGCAGTTGCGCATCAATGTAGTTTTAGGAATCGCAGGGATCTATGAATGTAAAGTGGAGAACAACCAATTCCGCATAAATAGACATTTAAAAATTAAAATTGAAAAATTGGTCTTTGAGGATAAGAAATGGTGTAGTAACTCTTCACATCTCGGTGCACACCCGAGTCGCACAGTAGGATACGTGATAAAAGGAGAGAGTGAAAGAAGGAAAGAAGAAAGAGGTGAGTGGAGAGCTCAGGAATAATCTCGACCACCTGGAAATCTTTAACGTGCACTGACATTACACAGCACACGGGCGCCTTTTGACTTCCGGCTCCATCGAAACGGGGCCACCGTGACCGGGTTGGGACACGAGAACTTCGGCTCAGTAGCCGAGCGCCCTGTCCACTGAGCCATCGCGGCGGGTATGGACAATAATACATTATGCCATCGCGTCATGTCGTTAAGGCGCTCCGGATTATGGGTGGGACGGGATTACTCTTAAAGTTTCTTCTAGAATTATGCATGATGCTTACATCTGCATCCGCCTTCATGGGCACTAACTCTTTCTCTATAAGTATTACTAAGCTTAACCGTCTTGCGACGTACTGAAGCGAAAATAGCGCAAAAGACGAGGACAACAAGGAAAGAAAACAACAAGACCAGCGCTATCCTGTTGTTGTCCTCGTCTTTTGCGCTATTTTCCCTTAAGTATGTATCACCAACTCGCCCGTCTTGCCATCGTGCTGTCTTGCAACAGCATCGTTAGAATATACTGTAGAGTTGTAGCTCCCACGCTGATTGGCCTCGCATTCTGCGCTGCGAGTGCGAGGTCTTAAAAAGCTCGAAGCTTTCCGTCCTGTACTTCAGCAGGCCTTAAAGCTTGTTAAGCTGCTGTCCTCGAGCGAGGGTAATTATACATGGCAGTGGCAACGAGAAGGACGAAAAGACTAGCGCAAAGGAGCGAGGCAAAGCGAACGAAGACAAGATGTGCCTTCGGCTTGCTTTTTCCTATCTCTTTGTTCCAATTCTATGGGCAAGTCTTTTTCAGGAATCATGAACCAATAACTAGCCCAACTTTCTGCCTTAGCAGGGCGAAAAGGACAGAGGGGAAACTTAGCACACTTAGTTAAACATTATTGGAAAATCACAAAAATAGGGATGTGAAAAGAGGGCACAGACAGAACGCTATATGTGTCCTCTTTTCACATCCCCATGTTTGTGTTATTCCGATAACGACGAAATGGCTCGGACTCGCAATTTAATGTTCCAAGGGACCGACAGAGCCTTCTTCGCTATATGCTGCCTTTCCCCACAGTATGCATTCCCTCGTGGGTTCAAGAACAAAGAACCCCAGGTGGTCGGAATTATTTCGTGGCCCTGTACCTCGGCGCTTCTTTGTATGTTCACCATTTCACGCCCTCCTTTGTAACTTCCAGGTAGGCGCGGTTCAGGCGAGACAGTTTCGCCTAGTACCTGCTAGACAGATCAGTGAGAGAGTTACTGACATATTTCCTTTTAAGAAACAACCTTTTTCGTCGCGTCTGCGGTCGCCGACAACGAGAACGCGACCTCTTGACGCCAGTCTGCCTTACCTGAAGGAAAGTCTCTCATGCAACGACCTACTACGTCATTACAAACCGCTTCTCCTCATGCGCGAACAAAGGCGAGCGGATTAAATTTTTCGCCCGGGAAAAAAATTAATTCCAGTGTGCTGTTTGAAAAATGGGTGAAGGGAAACTGCTACTTGTTGGTTCATTATTATTCCGTCTCGAAGCCGAGGAAAACAGAATTACGGCAGCGTCTTCTTTTTTTTATCGCCTTCCCTCGCTTAGGTCGGGTGTGTGCTTACGAGTGCTATGGCTGCGCTCTCCACTGCGATGGCACCGATAGCCAGAAACACTCGTTAAGACCTAAAAGGTCTCGCACGTGATGATAAACGATCCCTCGTGGAGTAGGTCAATGCGGCAGGAAGGAAAGAAGGCCTCAACGTTGCTGGCACATACCCACTACGGGGGAGTGGCCAAGACACAGGCGGTTAATTACTGGATACAGGAAAGTTTTCACGGGAAAAGGAGTGGTAATAGTATGTAGTCTGATAGATTACATACTGCAGGACTAGAATCCTGGTGATGTTTTTATCCTTTTCTTCTTCATGAGTGTTCGTTAGTATTTCCAGTGTCTCCTTTCAGAGTCGTAACTGAGGGCAACGTGGAATCGGTAGCAGCAACATTCAGGTCCTGAGCACACGCCTCTCTTATTTTTTTTTCCTTGGGATCGGAAATGTGATCGCAGCTTGATTTAGTTTGAGCAAATTGGCAGAGGCTGTGGAGGAGGGCAGGGCACGCGTAACGCAATAGCATTTCCTTGTATCACTAGCTGAAGTGCACCGAGATAATGAACGGCATGCATGCATATTACCAAACAGGCGGGAGAGAAGATTGCGTTTCTAGCTGCACATTGAACGATGGCACGTGCGCACTTTTATCTCTACCAACCGTTTTTTCTCTGCATTTCCTGTCTGCGTAGTGGAGCAGAGCCTAAACACGTGGACAAATCTAATGCTCGCATGTCATATTTGGGGGCTGAACGGTGACCTCGTTGAAAGTGTGGAGTTTGAAAGAAAATGCACAGACTATCTCGTCGTAGAGAATACATGTAAGCATGAGATGCACTGCAGTAAAGGCGTGACGTGATCTAGGGCTCTTAGATACTGATAGCCGCTCACAAGTCTTGGCAAGCGTCCCGCAGCAGCTACTTTTGTTTCCTTCCTCATTTTTTCACGAGCGACAGAGCACCTTGCATTCTTTCCAGCCTTTATTGTATGGGAACCCAAGCGACCAGCGCTCGTCACGTGCCGAAGCAGGCATGGTGTCTGTGCGTGCTACACAGAACGCTGGGACATTCGTCGCGACTGGAAGCCGCTGTTACCGCCTCCAACGACCACCGCGTCGAAAAACAACAAAATAGAGCTTGTTACTGTCTGTGATAATAATATGGCGACACGATGCCTGTGTTCTGTGAAAGAGCAAAGAAAAAAGTCGGGAATCTTGGCAACTGCCACCGCGCAGTTTCAAAGCTGACGCTCGTATCTTCCATCCATCCATCTAGGGCTCGCATCCATTATGTAGTGACGGCAAGTCGAGAGGCGCTGCCGCCTAGCTTATAAAGTGCCAGCAGGACGGCACTTACTCCTGTCGGGCTGCAGGGAAGAACTTAGGTTTCTTCTGGCCGTGCAATAGCTTCGCATACCACGGTACCATAAAGACACTGTTGCTGACAAAAAAACTGCTCTGGCGGCAGCACAGCATGTAGCACCACACAGACTGAAAACTTCGCCAAAGTTCGTTTAGGTCAGCCTCCGTGTTCTCCTCCGTTATGGCGCCAACGTCATGCGCAGCGCACCTACAACGCTAGGTGAAAGCATTTTATGCTTAATAAGAGAAGCAGAGAACGGCTACGCATTGCAAATAACAAGGTGCAAAGTGTTGTCCCGTAGAGAGTGGCAGCGTGCGACAATAAAAGTGCAGGACAACCATCTAGAGAATCTCCAGGAACCGGTGGCTTGCTTCCGCCTCCAGTCCGGAGCCTATTTCCTCATTTTCTCAGTCGCGTAGACCTGAGGCAGTTGCTGAGTGCTATCTAATAGGCCAGGGCGCGAACGCCAGCGGTTGGTCACGTCCGCACACGTTAGGCTACGTTCGCTGCTAGCGCTGCTGCTCGAGTCTACGGCCTCTGCCCCACTTCAAACTGCGAGTTGCAGTCAAGTCTCACTGTTCTTCTTGACGAAACATGGTCATTATTTATTATTTATTTTTATTTACGTATTTATTTCACCAATACTACCAGGCTTCACAGAAGGCCTTATGCAGGAGTGGACGTACATAGTACAGAAAACACAGCACGAAAATTAAAAAAAAACTACGCATTCAAAAAAATACTAGAGCACGTTAAGGATCCACCCACTAGTGCAGATAAACATTGCAAGGACTAAAGTGTTTTGCACCAGCGTGCACTGCTGTTTGGGGAGACAAGATGGCAACTACCTCAGAAAATAGAGTGATAAGAAATAAATAAAGATGGCAGCTGAAACATCGTGCGAACAAAAACACATTGGTTTAATTAATATAGTCGCGTCAGTTCAGATAAAGATCGACAGTGAGCTGCATCCACAGCACTAGAATTACAATGAGGTGCATCCACAGCACTAGAATTAGAATCCACAGCACTAGTAGGGGGAGCGTTCCACCGCCGGACAGGTCTTTGAAAAAGCGAGTTTTTCAAGTCTTCTCTTGTGCACATGGATGCTTTAAATTTTTGAATTGTTTGCACGTGCTGTTCGCCGTGTAAGAGGCTCGGCATATATGCTATTTTTATACCATGTTTGCTATTACAGATTAATTGCATATAGTTCATTCGCTCATTATACTTTCGCCATTCTAATGGTTCTAAATTAGCTTTTTCCACAAAAGCAGTTGCTGAGTTACGACAAATGTATGAATTACAGAAGAATTGGGCTGCTACTTTGTTTCGAGTTTCATAATATTAAGTTCAGTGCACGGTTGTCACATGGCCGAAACATATTGGAAAAGCGGTCTTATTAAAGTTTTATTATCTAAGAGTTTTACCTCCTGAGTAGACTTCTGCAGTGTCATTTTCAAGTAACCTAGGCTTTGCAAAGCGTTTCTTATAATGGAAGAAACGTGCTTACTACATCCGTAATCGGAAGTGAGAATAACACCTAGGTATTTGGTACTTTTAACGGACGACAGAAGGTTACCAATAACGGAATACGGAAAGGTGAGAGTTTGCTTTTTTGTTCTCTCCGTCCAATTCTTGAGGCCACACAAGTTCTGTATCGCTGTCCGCAACAAAGAACAGGAGAAGCGATGGAAGCGTTCTACATGGCCTCGTGTGAAAATTGTGCGAGCAAGCCTTCGCTCTTCCTATCTAAAAGGGCACTATAATAAAAGGGCATCGGACTGTCGGCGCCGGTTTTGATTTTTCGTCGCTTTTAAGTTTGATTTGTTAACTCTTGTTTTTAATGCTGACGTTGGTATCTTTTCGTACTTAACATTTCGTTTCCTTCCCAATAAATTAGTCATAAAAACGGCGCCTGCTTAGTTGCGTTGTTTCTGTCTTTCTAACGCCTGCGCCCGCTTATTCATCGTGAACAGCAGCCGACTGGCCAAGCTTTCTATTCTGGTGACGGTAGTTTCAGCAGTGGAAGCAAGAAAGATGAAAAGACGCGCGCGCGCAGGTAAATGCTCGGAGCAATCGACACTGCCCTGCTCAAAACTGGCTCCCTCAACTTAATAGCGTGCATTTCCTCACGGGCTGTGGAATAAAAATCGACCCCAGGTGGTCGAATAATAAGAATAAGACCCCAGGTGGTCGAATGATTCCTGTACGCTGTACTCGGGCCTCTGACACACACCTTCATCTTTTCCTGTTCGGCGCTGTTGAGGAGAGACGGTCACATTTAGCACCTTCGGCACAGACGAGTGACAAAGTTGCTGGCTACTTCCTTTTCTTTTCAAAACCAACTTTTTTCTCTGTCTCTGCGCGTGCCAACGAGGATTCCACGACTTCCGGACGCCGCCTTGGCTGGCTTGAAGGAAAGTGCCACATGCAACAATCTTCCCGAGTCTTTCCTGATCCGCAAACAACGGCTAGCAGGTTAATTGCATCGATGGAGGAGAAATTAACTTCAGGGTGCTGGCTGAAAAACGGCAAAAGCGAACCTGCTACCTGTTGATTCATTATTGCTCCACCTCAAAAGCAATGGAAACAAAACTCCGGCAGCTGTTTCGTTGTCGTTAGTGCCTTCGTTCGCCTAGCTCCTGTGCATCCTCACGCGCGCTACAGCTCCGCTCTCGCTCTGCATCGCGATGGCGCCGATCGCCGCCCTCACTCGTTAAGGCATGAAGGGTCTCGTTCATCGGGATGGACAATCTCTGCAGAAGTGGATCGATGCGGAAGGTGTGGAGCCTCTGGGGATGTTTTTGTGACTTAAGTCTTCATTTCTGCTTGCTACCATTTCCTGCAGTTCCTTAAATAACCGCAAGAAAGGACAATATTGGACCAGCAGCAGAAACAACGGCTTTCTCAGCACATGCCTTTCGTATTATTTCCGGGTGAGAGCGTAAGTGGTCGCAGCTCTGGAAGAGCTTGTGCAAAATATCTGAGCCTCTGAAGAACTGCAGTGAACACGTTACGCGCCACCCAATAGCATTCACTTGTGTCACTAACTGGAGTACACAAAGATGTTCAACGACAGTAATAAAGCCGCAATGTCGAGAGAGAATGCGGCGTTTCTATGCGCAGCTTGAACGATGACAGCTGCGCGTTTTTTCGCTGCCAGCTGTTATTCTTTTAGATTTCCTATCAGCTTAGTGAACCAGAAGGAAGCAGAAGGGGAAATGGAATGCTTCGAGGTGATGTGCTGGCGCTTAGCAGTGACCTCGTGCAAAGTGTAACGTGTGCAAGAAAATCAAGAGCAGCCCAGAATGCCTACGTACTGCAAAGTACAAGGAGGAAGCGGGAAGCTCAGGAGAGTGGCAGCGCTCGACGAGAAAACTGCACGACAACCGTCTACAGAATTTACAGGAAGCGGCAGCTTGCTCGGGCCTCCAGTTCACAGCCTGTTCTCTCATTTCCTCATCCTCCTAAGCCTCAGGCGGCCACTCAATGCCATCCAGCGGGTCAGGGGACAAACGT